>CAJQZJ010028793.1:0-10288 GCA_907164525.1 Lophiomys imhausi | reverse complement strand
ATGTCTCAGATTGGATTTTCTTTATTGCTTCAACTTCCCTTTTCAGGTCTTCCATTCCTTTAAGCGCTTTATTCATTTCCATCACCTCCTTTGCAGTACTTTGTTGTTGCTCTCTGAGGTATTTGATTTCCTCCCTTAGGCCTTCTATTATTAGTATAAGCGTAGGATTAAGGTCATTTTCCTTTGCTTCAATTGGGTTCAGCTGTCCAGAGTTGTCTGTAGCATTATTGCTAGGATCTGGAGACATCCTATTGTTTTGGTTTTTTTTTTACCATGTTCTTGCGCTGACCTTTTCTCATCAGATGGACCCAGGTGTTATCTGTTTGTTTCTTTTGTTACCTGACCTTGGTGCTCAGTAAAACTCCCTGCCCTGGGGGTTGGCTGATCCTGAGATCCTGGTGCTTACCTCCAGATGGCGGGCAGATTCCTGTAATAGACTGACTGGCTCTCGGAGAGGAGGGTGGCTGCTGCTCTCCTCAACTGCTTGTGACCCAATTGGACCAATATAGAGGGGATTGGAGTGGGGAGAGGGCTAGCCTCTGAGGACCTGGGAGCTGACAGGTCTCCTCAGAAAGGCAGGTAGAGCTGTGGTTGGGTCTGTGTTCTCCTCTCACTGACCCAGTCGTTCTGGCTCCCCAGCTGGGCTGACTATGTAGGCAGGGAGCTCCACCCACAACAGATGCCGGCCTCAGTGCACCTGTTGCTGACTGCCTCAGATGCTTGGGTGCTAGTGTGAGTGACCCACCCGCCCCAGTATTTGTGGAGAACACACTGTCCCGGGCTCTTTTTGCAGGCAGTCTTGGCTCCTAATTGCTTTGCTGTGACTGGGTTAGGTCTCTGCCTCTCCGCTACAGTGCACACTGTGCCACCATTTTGGAAACTCCAGAAAAAAATAATCTCACTTACCTTTGCTCTTGTGGTGCGACTCGAGTGCAGGCTGGATATCAGGCAGACAGGCGGGGCCGCTCGGATTTCCTGTTTTTTATTGTTTTAAACTTCAAAGTCATAAATTTTTCTGATACAGAGAGAGAGAGAGAGATGTTTGGTCCTTAAGGCTGGGTGCTTCAATGGCTGGAGTTAGTGCACAGTGTCTATCTTATACTGGGGAACTCAACAACATGGTAGTTGCCCAGTCCATGGAGTTTGGCACCTCAACAGTCTCAGTCTAGTGTAGGAAATCTAGGAGTCTCATGGAGAGCTGCTGGCTCTTAGCTGTGGTGGAAGCCTGAAAACATTAATTCTGATATCAGATAAGGAATGAACAGCATCAGCAAGAGGATAAGTCAACTTAGCAGGAAGAAGAAAGTTTAATTGCTCAAGATTCAAAGAACAAACATGCAAAATGTAAATAATCTTCCTACTGCTGTACATTTGCTAATCTGCTCTGCTACCAAAAGGTGCTATCCATATGTGGTGTGGGTCTTCCACTATCAGTTGAGGATATCAGGAGAATTGCATCTCCAGGTGAGGTTGCTTACATAGGTGAATCAAAATTGAGGCAAGTAAATATTAATAACAACCATCAAAATGTAGTTTCAAAATTATACTTACTTGATCCTCATTTCCTCCTACTCTTTGCAGTATATAAAAATATCTCCCATGTACAAGCATAGGAATGTCAAGTAATAAACATAATAGCCATAAGAAATTACTGGACATATAATGCCCAAAACAGAGTTGTTTTAATTTTTTTAAAAACATTTTCATTGTTTACATTCATTCATGACACTGTTACATAAAGACAGTTTCATATAAGTAGATAATGTACATTGTGGAGTTTACACATGACAGTTGACATATGGAAAGAAATGTTTAACACACTGGAGAAGTAATTATCTCCAATATAAAACCAAAACTTTAAAGCACCGAAAGTAAAATGAATCTTCTCAATGCAAAAAAGATTGACAAAATTCTGTAACTTGCTCTAACACTGGAAAGGTTTCTCTTACCTGGTTCTATCTGGTCAAGTGGGTTGTTTTTAAAACAAGTTGTTTTTTGAGCATTCTTAGAGTAAACTTTCTCTCTATCAAATATAGTCATCTAGTTTGGCAAAAAAAATCTCCCTTTTTGAGTTCCTTAGAACATAGGGAAAATCTTGATACACTGTATAGGATACTAGTCATGTTTTAGGCTCTGATTACTTGACTTGCCTTTCACAGTGTGTACCATCTGTCCTCCAAGGGAACTGGAGACGTGACATACAATTAGAAATATAATGTTTGGTCTGCCAGACTTGGAATGAGGCTTGTGTTTTGCAAATGAAAATAGGGAATCTTGTACCTCCATTCAAATCCTTATTTTATTTCATTTTATTTTGTCTTTTAATTAGCCTACAGGTTAGTAGGCTTTGTTGTGGATTTTAGAAAAGTAATATTATTTGTGTCAGTATAGGGGTATATGCACATGAGTTTTGAGTGCCTGAATGTGTCAGAAGAAGGCATCAGCATCTTTAGACCAGTGGTTCTCAACCTGTGGTGTGTGAACCCTTTGGAGTTGAACTACCCTTTCACAGGCGTTTCCTAAGACCATTCAAAAACACATATATTTATATTACAAGTCATCATAACAGTCGCAAAATTATAGTTATGAAGTAGCAGCAAAAATAATTTTATGGTTAGGGGACACCACAACTTGAGGAACAGTATATTATAGGGATGCTGATTAGAAACTACATTTGCATGCAGTTGTGAGTCACATTACATGGGCACAAGGAATCAAACTCTGTTACTTAACAATAACAACAACAACAATGACAACAAACACTAAGCACTTTTTACTTTAGAGTCGTCTGTCTTTCTTGGCCTTCATTTTGGCTTCTTCATTTGCACTCAGGATGGACTGCTGCTCTTCTCACCATCATTATTCACATCAGCACTTAAACTTGGACACCCAGTAGTCCTCTTTCCAACTTGTGCCTACTCAAGCTTCTTTTTGTACTCTCTTGGGACTCTTCTAGTTTCCTGGTGTTTAGACACAGCAGGTGTGGTTACATGCTTCAAACCTATACAAGATTAGGCCTATTAGCATTCCATCAAAAAGAGAGGCCCTTGTGTGGCCTCCACCTCCCAGAGACTCACAGATCATTATGATTTGTTGGGAGGAGGGGGTCTCATAAGACTTCCAAGTACTCCCTGAGGGCTCACAGATAGTAAATAGTGGTGAGGAGGGGGAGAAGGTCATGAAGTTCCAATGCTCTCTGATGATTTACAGACTGTTGGCAGTTGCTGGGGGAAGAGAAGATATTTTCATAAGTGTTATAGCCACTGATAAGTGCCCATACCCCTGTGAATAACTCCTGCTCTTGCTCCTATGAGTAGCCCTAATTAAACTCTTTAGGTCACACACACACAAAAATGATAGGACCAATCAGGAAGAGGAAGGTGATCAGCAGGATAAAAGGCACAAGATAGGGTCTTGGTGTTCAATATGATCAAAATACATTATATAGCTGTGTGAAATGAAATGGGAGCCCATTATTATGTATAATTAATGCTAATTAAATAAGTAAGAACTCCTAAAGGAAGTATCATCAGCATTTTGAGTACCTTCTTTGGGATTTTATCATGTTAAATTTAGATGGAGAGGATTTTAAGTGTTGATAGGTTTTTGTTGTTTTCAATTAATAATTCTTTGATAATTACATGCAATGTATTTTGGCTATATTCTTCACCCCAACACTTTCTAGATTCATCTTCTTTCCCTACCCACCCAATTTTGTATCTTCTGTTTTAACCCATAATGTCAAATTTAGAAAAATAGCAAGAAAAAAATTAAATACCATCATAAGAATTGAGAAAACATGATAAATTATTAAATAAGAGAAACTTCCATTACAAAGGCAAAATCTGTAATTTTCTACTCTTGGGAAATTTGTGAGTTAGTTTTGGAGATAAGCTTTTTGGAAATTAAAAGTAACTATTGGGTAAGAGAAGTATACCAATGATACAAAAAATTGGAATGAAGGGATCATCACATTCAACATAGAATTTGGGTTTGACTTCAACAGAAATGCAAACTATCTTTTGTTTCTTGAAAATTGAAATTTGTGTGGTAGTTGCTCTAAAAGCTAAAAGTAGAGCAAACATGTAACATCTATACAACTACTAAATATGTATCTGGAGAATTCTAAACTATATAAGACAAAGATAATCACATACATATTTATTGCAATACTATGTACAAAATGTGGTATACATATACACAATAGAATTCTGCTCAGTCATAAAGAAGAATGAAATTATATCATAAGAAAATGAATTCAACTAGAGATTACTATATTAAGCAAATAACTCATACTCAGAAAGACAAATATCACAAGGTCTCTTTTTGTGGTTTCTGGATTTTTCATATTTATTCAAAAATCTTTATATGTATATGAACATATGTCAGGAAAAGATTCTAGGTTGTCTATGGAAGGATAAGTTTTATGGAGAGGTGGAGGAAGAATAAATAGAAGAATAAATAGGGATGAATACATTCAAATGTGTAGAGTATACTTGAATGAAAGTAATGAATCTCACCACTATGTACAATTAATACACAGTATACAAATTAAGATAATATGAAGTTATGTGTTTAGGGTCAAGACTAAACATTACCTATTAAGTAAATGCAGAGTTTGATCCTTTTTTGCTATTTAGTACTGTATTGACTCAAAGAAGGTGGTAATGTTGATTTAAGGGCAGGCCTCATGCCCAGCAGTAGGAGCTCAACACAAAATGAATTCAATGAGATTTTTAGCAATATTTTTGTCTCATATTTCTATTTTTGAGCATTTATCAACCTTACTGTTCCTTTTATTTTATATTATTGTTTCTGATTTGGGAGTTTCATGGTATGGATGTGTGCATGTGTATATGTTTTTTATGCTTTATCTGTATTTTTAAATTCTGGTTTGCTTTTTGTTATTTTTGATTTTTTGTGTGCTTTATAAAGAGAGAGAAAAGTTGTGGAGCTGGTTGGATGGAGAGGTTGGGAGGATTGGTGAAATGAAGAATGGGAAACGGTGATCAGAATATATTGTATTCAATTATTTTCAATAAAAAAATCTATACTGTATTTTATAATCTGTACTATCTATCAAATGCATCCATTTAGAATATATTGAGAAAGTTAGTATTACTTTGTGTTTCATTTCATGATGAGCAACCATCATCTTTATCCTGACTTCTAAAGCCCTAGTGAAAACTGTGTTTACATGTTTCATACTGTTGAAATGCTGAACATTTTATCAAACAGGAAAGTACATTCATTTTAAGTTCACTTTGGTTTGTTTTTCATATAGAATATCACCAGCATACTTCCCTTCTTAGACTATGCAGTGAATGTCTAAAGAGAAAACAGAATTGAAGTTACTGTGTCAATAAAATGCTGGTCTATAATGAATAGTAAGATTTTTATGCTATGTAAACAAGGGTATTGAAGAACATTTTTTTCCTAAGAGTTTTCAGTTTTCCTTCTACATTTTCTGGCAGTAGTTGTTTATGGATGTAAGTTATGAAGTTTGACATAATTGACTAAATTATTAGAGACTTACATACTTGTCTTACCACCCTTAATTATAACTCCAAGTATAACCGAGGAAGTCCATTAACTGACTTCATACATTTCCATTTTTATTACTTAAGACTGCTCATAGAGGCCATCCCACTTTGAGACACAGGCAGCAGAATCTAGCCAGGCTTCCTTGTCTCGTGGTGTGGGTGGTCAAAGCCACTATGAGGAAGAAATATGTGATGGAAATCTATAAGACAGGCAGAATAAGAGAAGGGATGACAGTGTAGGTCAGGCTCATGTGAGTGGCTTCAGTTGCCACCTGAGACAATAGCAATCCTGGTTCATGTTACTTACGGCCATACCTATTCCTGAGGTCCTACTGGGGCAGGGTCTGTGTTGATGTCTGTGGCCCAAGTTTCCACCCAAGGCCACACAGATGTCTGTTTTCTGTGCTATAGCCTGAAGCCATGTTGATGTGTGTGGACTGTGTGGCCTGGAGATCATATTGATGTGAGTAGTCCAGGGTGCCTTCTTTGAGGACCAAATCTGGGCCTGTGGTCTTATGGCAGCCAGAGACCATGTAAAGGTCCTCTGTGATCAGTACAACACGAATTGAGTTAGAATGATGTAGTTGAGTACTTAAAAGTTGCAAATAAGACAGGGAGTGGAGTGAGATGAGGGTTGCCAACTCTCTTTAAAGTGGTCACACTCAAAAGTTTAAAATAGCTTTTTGGAAAAGTCATGAAATTAGATTACCAGTGAGAAGGCATTTTTTGTTGTTTGTTTATTTTAACATGTGCAGAACTGGGAACAGTCTTTTTTCCAGCAAAATATTTTTATGGATTCTTTGGGACATATTTATTCATCCATCTAAATGATAGCATCACTTTATTAGTAAATTCTCAGTAATTCCTACATTGTGGATGAAGACATAATTTATTTATGTATTAACAGGGCTGAGATGGATCCATAGCGTCTTGTGTAACAGATGAACATTCTAACACTGAGATACATTTATGGATACTACAGGCCATTTTAGACATATTAAAATAAAATTTCAATACATTTAAAATTTAAAGAAATAGAAATTACAACTACGCTATATTTATTAAGTTATACTGTCCACATGTCCTGTGCCTATCACAGACCTTTCCCTCCTAACCCTCCTCCCCCTACTCATTGCTTTACTTAGCCCTAAACCCAGCAGTCACTTCCTACTAACACTCAGGCCACACTTGCCAGGAAGGCAGGTAAGCTGAGTCCTCTGTTCCTCCAGAACCAATCCTATTGTCTCATTTATTGCTCTGCTGCAGAAAACATGTGGCAGCCCCACTCTAGTAGAATCCACATATCTTCCCAACCTAATCTCCCTCCCACCACTCATTGCTTTATCCTAACCCACAACTTCAACAGGCATTCCCTACTAGCCTATAGAGAACTCTGGCCAAGGAAGCAGGTAGTCTGACTCCAAATATTATCCTCTCAATCCATTCCTCTAGAACCAATCGCCAGTCTCACACTTGGGTCTATTGTAGATTTTCTGGGGTGTATTATTTTCACTCCCGGCTCCTAATCTAAGGAGACTAAATGAGTAGATTCTGGTGTAACATTCTGCCTTTTTCCCACATATGAAGCCCCTAAGTGTCAGTTTCCAGTACTCAGAAACACATTTTACTTGGAAACTGAAGTAGCCACATGTATCAAGTCCACAGGTAGCCATCATACTATCTCCCAAACCAGAGAGAAAACAGAAACCAAAGGAAAAAAATCACCACCTCCAAACAAGGACAAAATAAGATATCAGCACCTATATCTATAATATGCCCTATTCCAGATACCTAGATATCAGGGTGAAAACATAGTAATTGCAAGGACAATTTATGTCCACTAGAGCTCAGGAACCCTACCACAGTAACCACTTAATATTTCATCATAGCTAAAACATAAAGAAAAAAAAACTTGAAACAGCCTTGATAAAATTTGATGGAGTTTCTTAAAGAAGAAATATATAAATTCCTTAAGGAAATCTAAGAAAATTCAAACAAATAGTGGAAGAAAATAAAAAAACTGTTAAATACCTGAAAATATAAATAGAATCAATAAAGAAAACTCAAATTGAGGGAACTCTCGAAATGAAAACTTTAGGTATTCAAGTGTACTACAGAGGCAACTTCACCAACAGACTACAAGAAATGCAAAAGAAAATCTCAAGTGTTGAAGATGCAACAGAAGAAATGGACATATCCATCAAAGAAAATGTTAAATGTAAAAATATTCCCTGCCTCAAAACATCCAAGAAATTGGGGACATTTTGAACAGAACAAAACTAAGAATATTAACAGAAGAGACTGGAGAAGAAATCCAGGTCAAAGGCACAGAAAAATATTTTCAAAAAATAGAAAGAAATTTCTGAACCTACAGAAGTAGATGCCTATTAAAGTACAAGATGTAAACAGAAAACAAAATATGTTGGACCAGAAAAGAAAATACACTTGCAACACAATAATCAAGACGTTAAACATGCAGAACAATGAAAGAATACTAAAAATCACCAGAGAAAAAGACCACGTAACATATAAAGGCAGACCTATTAGAATCACACCCAAATTCTCAACAGAGACTCTAAAAGACAAAAGGGCCTGGACCGATGTGCTGAAGTTTTTAAGAGACTACAGACGTCAGCCCAGACTACTATTCCCAGGAAAAATTTTCAAATCACCATCAATGAAAAAATAAATAAAACATTACCTGACAAAACCAAATTTAAATAATATCCAGACTTATAGACGTAGGTAACAGAAAAACTCCAACCTAAAGAGGTTAACCACAATCATGAAACACATGTGGAATAAATAATCTCATACCAGCACAACTAAAAGGAAACGTGAACATATACACCAACACCAACAGCAAAACTACCACCATCAAAACCATGAACAACAAAAATAAAGAAATCACAGTGGAGAAGTATTTTTTTTCCTTCTGGGATGATGGCTGAGTAAGAAAGTCAGTTGGGTGCTTTCTCTGCCTCTTTGAGCTAGCAGGTTTTCATTCCAGTGTCTGCTTTCCTGGTCTTCATTGGTAAAATCAAATGGTTGAGATATGGTTTATAAATCAACATATCACCTCAGTGTAAAAGGTTGGTAAAAGATACCCCAATCAAAATGACCAAAGAAGCAAGCTAGTGTAGCCATTTTAATATCTAAAAAATATACTTCTAATCAAAATTAATAAGCAGAGATAGGGAAGGTCAATACATTCTCATCAAAGGAAAAATCCACCATCATGACATTTCAATTCTTAACATCTATGCCCCAAACACAAGGCCACCAATGTTTGTAAAAGAAGCATGACTAGAGCTTAAATCACATATTGACCCCCACAACCTGATAGTGCAAACATCAATACCCCCCCCCAAACAATAGACATTTCATCCCTACAAAAACGAAGCAGAGAAATCATAAAGATACCATACATTACAAACCAAATGGACTTAACAGATATTTACACAACAATTCACCCAAACGCTGAAGATTATACCTTCTTCTCTACAGCTCCTGGAACTTTTTCCAAAACTGACCACATACCCTGTCATAAAGCAAGTCTCATCAGACAAAAGAAAATTGAAATAACTCCCCGTATCCTATAAGACCACTACGGATTAATATTAAATATCAACAAGAGAAAGCTTACAAATGCATGGAAATGGAACAGCTATCTAGCGAATAAAAAATGGGTCAAGACAGAAATTAAACTTTCTACAATTCAATTAAAATAAATACATAGAATACCCAAACTTATGGGACACAATGAAAGTGGTTTTAAGAGGTAAGTTCATAGTAATAAGTCCCTACATTAAAAAAAATGGGCACATCTATACTAGCAACTTAATTGCACACATGAAACCTATAGATAAAAATTAAGAAATCATACCAAAGAGAAGTAGACAGCAAAAAATGCAAACTCAGAGCAAAAATCAGTAAAATAAAAAAAACATAAAAAGTAATACAAAAACACAATGAAACAAAAAGTTGGTTCTTTGAGAAATTATATACGATTGACAAACCATCATCCAAATTAACTAAAATGCTAAGAGATATATCGAAATTGACAAATTCAGAAATCAAAAGTGGAACATAACAGCATAACAGAGGAAATCCACAGAATCATAAGGACATCATTTAAAAGCCTGTACCTTATCAAATTGGAAAATCTAAAAGAAATGGATAATTTTCTCCTTAGGAGTCTCTTACCAAAGTTAAAGCAAGATTACATAAACAATTTAAACAGGACATGTAACCCCTAGTGAAAGAGAAGTAGTCATTAAAAATGTCCTGACCAAACAAGGTCTGGGGCCAAATGTGTGGGAACCAGGATCCAAAATGGGTTGAGGGTGATGGAGTCACTAACCCAGGAAACAGACTCCAGAGACCAGTGTCAAGTGCAGATCTATTGTACCCTGCTTTTTTCAAGTCAGGGTTTCTTTGGGCAGTCATGGCTATCGTGAGCTTGCTTTGTAGACCAGGTTGGCCTCGAACTCATAGAGATACAGAGATATGCCTGCATCTGCCCCCGAGGGCTGGAATTAAAGGTGAACTCCACCATGCCAGGCATTAGGTTAGCAGCAAGCATTTTTATACAGCAATTAGACCAATGGGGAGTTGACCCAACTCTAGGGAATCCAACCATCCATCCCACTGTCACTTTAAGGAGGTGCCAGGCTGCCATCACCTGAGGGGAATCCTTGCAGACTGGGGAAGCACCTACTGCCTTGTTCTGGACCCAATCAGAG
>CAJQZJ010028792.1:7817-22092 GCA_907164525.1 Lophiomys imhausi | reverse complement strand
GGTTTGTTACTGAGATGTAACTTGAAGAAAAAAAAATAAAGTATTTAATTAAAAAAAAAAGAAATGTCCAAGTCAGTAAGGTGTACACAAGTATATTGCATAAGGGGTTCATATTTCTGTGTCATATGTTTCAAAATACATTTGTGACTTATGTACAGATTTTTTTTTACAACCAAGAGAGTTTGATATGTTGTGCTATGCAAGAATGAATTACAGCTGAGTTAAAACCTTCTCAGGGATTCAAGCATCCTTTCTAGAGCTGTCCTAGTTACTTAACTACTTTGGGTCTAGGGATTGTAGCATAGTTATCCTGTACTTTTTGGCTAATATTCACATATAAGTAAGTACAGACTATGCATTTCTTTTGGGGAATTGAGTTACTTCACTCAGGATGATATTTTCTAGTTCCATCTATTTGCAGTTTTCATGATGTCCTAGTTTTGTCTGTTTTTTAAAGATTTGTTTATTTTATGTCTATGAGTGCTCTATCTGCATGTACACCTGCAGCCAGAAAGGGCATCAGATCACATTGTGGATGGTTGTGAGCCATCATCTGTTTGCTGAGGGATTGAACTCGGGACCTTTGAAGAACACTAGCCAGTGCTCTTAACCGCTGAACCATCTCTCTAGCCCCAGTGTCCTTGTTTTTAATAGCTGAGTAATGTCCCATTATGTAAATATACCACATTTTTAAAAATCCATTCTTTGGTTGAGGGACATATAGGTTGTTTGCAGTTTCTGGCTATTAAAGGTGATATGAAGATGGATGTGGTGTGGTGGATCAGGAGTAGGGAGAATAGGGGAGGGAGGGCTCAGCGAGAACAGAAATTGGAGATGGGGCATCTCTGGGACAGGCTGGAGACCTGGGATAGGAAGGATCCAGGAAATCTATGAGGGGTGACCCTAGATGAGACTCCTAGCAGTGGGGAATATGGAGCCTGAAATGGTTACCTCCTGTAGACAGGCAGGACTTCCAGTGGAGGGATAAGAACATGAACCCACTCACAAAACCTTCAACCCAAAATTTCTCCTGCCTACAAGAAGTGCAAGGACAAAGATGGACAGAGATTGAGGGAATAGCCAGCCAATCACTGACCGAACTTGAGACCCATCCCATGGGAAAGAACCAATCCTTGACACTATTAATGTTACTCTGCTATGCTTGCAGACAGGAGCCTAGCATAACTGTCCCCTGAGACACTTCACCTAGCAGCTAATGGAAACAGATGCAGAGATCCACAGTCAAACCTTAGACAGAGCTCGGGGGAGTCTTGTGGGAGGGTGAGGGAAATGCTTTAGGGAGCAAGAGAGCTCAAGGACACCACAAGGAGACCTCAGAGTCTACTAACCTGGGTCCATGGGGGCTCACAGAGACTGAACCACCAACCAAAGAGCATGCATGTGCTGGACCTAGATAGAGGATGCACAGCTCAGTCTTCATATGAGTCCGCAGCAACTGGAGTCGGGCCCATCTCTAACTTTGATGCCTGCCTTTGGGTCCTGTTCCTCTAACTGAGCTGCCATATCTGGCCTTCATGGTAGAAGAAGTGCCTAGTCCCACTGCAACTTGATATACCAAGGTGGGTTGATAACCATGGGAGGCATCTCCTCTTCTCTGAGGAGAAAGGGAGGGGAGAATAGGAGGGAAGGGGTGTGTGAGGGGGAACTGGAGGGGAGGAGTGGAGGGATCTGTGATCAGGGTGTAAAGTGAATAAATAAATAAATAAATAATGTGGGAAAATCTTCTTAGGGATATTTTTTAATAAATAAATTTATTTATTTGTTGCTTCAAAAAAAAAGGAAGGGAAGAGGATGGGGGGTTGAGGGGGAGGAGGGTGGAAGGGTGGGACTGGAGGGGGGAGTAGGGAGGGGATTGTGATTGAGATGGAACTTGAAGAAATAAAAAATAAATTATTAAAAAAGAAAAAAAATAGAGATTGAGTGTGTATAATTTGATGCATTTAAACTGAAATATAAACAATCTATTATCATATACAGCATAAGAGGAAGAACTTAATATTGCAGGATATATGAGAACATTAATAGATAAATCGGACCTGAATTGGATAAAAATGACACTTTTCGAATTTCTGATTATGGTGTGCAAAATGTAGCATAATGCACACAGAACTATGTAAAAGATGATATGGATGACTCTTCGAGAAAGTCTTATGAATGGTTTTAAAAAGATGATTTCAATGCTCTGAGATATGGTTACTGCCCTTTCTGAGGCATTCTCTAATTGTATAATAAAGGTTGCTGGTGATCAATTAGCTGGGCAGAAGGAGAAGAACGAAACCCTGGGAAGAGACAGAGGAAGCACTCTTTTGGCAGGAGTCATGGAAGAGGATAGAAGTTACTGTGGGCTCAGAAGGTACAAAGAGCCACATGGCTGGCTGGTAAGGACTAATTGGTCAGCTTAACTTAAATTGAACATCAGTTCATTTCTGATGGATTGAACTATTTTCCTTCCCTTCCCCACTCCCAATGCTTTTCATTTTATAAAGGTTGAGTACCCCTGTGTACTAATATACTACTTAGGTAGCTAGTTGAGAGTATAGCTATGGCCTAAGCACTGAAACATTAAAAGGTCTTGGTATACTTATTTTATAGCCACATAAGTGTCGCTCCCATCTCAGGACTTATCACCAGGACTCCTAAAGATGGTCAGGCTTCCTGCCAGGCAAGCTGTCCTACTACAACAGATGACCTTTGACTCATGGTTATTGGTCATATTTTCAACTTCAGGCTTGTTCAAAAGTGATATATATTCTATAGATTCTACACACCAAATTGTCAATGAGGGCATGGAGGGATCACGCAGTGTCTTCTTCTGATATTGAAGCAACGAGGCACAGTCTCGGTCAAGCAAGGACTCCAGAGGGTAAGAAATTCTGTATTGTGTTGTTAGCAATGGTGCACTATAAATATATATATAGTAAATGGGTTTTATACTTATATTTCCAATTTTCAAGATCTTATCAAGATGTTAATGATACTGTAACTCAACATCAGCAATAAGAGATTCTGTTGCAATTATTTAGAATAAAATAAATAGATATAAAATTGATTGATGATAAAAATCTAGACTGAATGTATTTAATAGTGAACAAAGAAATAATCAAGTGATGAAATAGAGCTTAGCGGTCTTGGTATATTTCATTTTTAAACCAAATAAATTTAACTGATAATTCCTCTACTCTAATCACTTTAGATACAAACTTAAAAATAATAGAACTGACAGTTTTTCTTTATTCTGAATTTTCCATCCATCTATCATATCAACTCAGCCATTGCTATTTTTATACAGTTTAGTTTATCCTGCAGAAAAGTTCATACCTATATTTTCATATGCATTTCATGAAAATATGAGCATATTTAAACACAATTTTCAATAGCTAAACACAGAATGAATCAAATTAAGTACAAACCATACTTGCAGTCAGAATTTGTACATTATTCTTAATTCTACTCATGTTTGTTTCTGATGGATTGAACTATTTTCATTCCCTTCCCTACTCCCAAAATTTTTCATTCTGTAAGGTTGAGTACCTCTGTGTACTAATGTTCTCCATTCAGCTGAGTAAATATTTTCAACAGTAAGTGCTATTTTTGAAAATATAAATATTCTTTGTAGTTAGATAAAAAAACAAATCAGAGGAACTTCCCACTGCCAGTTTTCCTAGCAGCGGTAACTTCTAACCCAGTTCAGTTTGCTACATGTCCTATGTAATAAAAGTGCCATTTTTTAATCTGCATGTATGCTAACATCCCACTGAGGGGTACAACATCTTTTTTTTTTTTACAATAAGTTTAAAGCTTGAGGTGTAAGAACTATAATTTTGACCAAACATGGGATTTACAATGAGGTTCTAAGATTTTCCAGGCTTGAATCAGAAATATTAATGCAAGTGGAAGACTATTTTAGACTATATAGTGAGTTCTTAGCCAAGCTGGAGAATAAGACCCTGTCTCAAAAAGAGTAATACCACCACAATCAATAACAACAGCAATCTTCTACTTAGGAACACAGCCATGACAATTAAGGTCTAAGTTTTATGGTTCTTAGCACTTGTTTAGACTAAGTAACAAACATTTCATTTGTAAACTAAGGCATGTTAAACAATGTGTATCTCAAGACAACATTAACAAACCTTACATTTCAACTTCTGTTAAATACTCTAGTTCATCCATGACACATCATGAGATAGAAGTTTTATAACAAAATTTAGTTCAATTATCTAGTCAAAGAAAAGTGTAATAGAGATTAAAAAAAGAAAAGAAAGAAAAACAATATTTCAGGTAAACAAATGAAGACATATTAGTCAGAGTGGCAGTATTTGAGTGTTTGAGTAAATTTTGTCTTACCTTAAAAACATTTAAAAATAATTGTTTAAAAAGCTTTTCAATTTTAAAGAACTGTTTATTATAGTCTTCATATAACAGAACATGACCATAATTGGCCAATCTTCTCAAAAGACTACCAACAATTTTTCCCCCAAATCTTCCCCTGGAAAAAGAGATTTTTTTCAAGGTTTAGCAACATGTTTATGAGCGAATATGTATTGGTTTTCAGATACATCATGTCTGAAACATAACTGCTGAGACTCGAGTCATTTGCTGCAGGTAAATCGGATACCAAGATGCAAAAGAATTCTTATTTTTATATTAGTTATGCCATATCTCTGTTAGGTGATTTAAGTCTTAAGCTTTGAAAAAAATATATACTATAACCATTGCACCAAAGGGAACATGAACATAGACTTTGTTTCCTGTCAATGAGACACTTTGCCCTAGTGGTGCTGCCTTGTAGGCCCCCAGTGTATGAGGAAGCTTTTGGCCCTCATATGACTACTGAACTGGGGCAGGGGACTGATATGTAGGGACACTCCTCTCCAGAGGAGTGGGATGGAAGGGAGAGGGGTAGAAGGAGGGTGTCAGAACTGGGAGGGGTAGAAAGAGGACACTATGATGGAGATGTGACCTGAAGTAGTAAATATTTTTTAAAAATAAAAATAACATGAGTATGACTTTTAGCCATTAAATAAGTTGACTTGTGGATAAACTAAAAAGGTTGAGGCTGTCCTTAAGCCTACAGAACTGACTGAGGATGAAAAGGAGAGAATTTCCACAGACTGTTCCAGCCAGAACTTCAATAAAGCCCTGAAGTTCAGCTTTTGTCTACAAACTTCTTAGGACATTAAAATAGCTGAGCACAAAATTACTGAACATCAAATGATTCTATTAACATTGTTAACCATTTTTCCCTTCTTATTTTGGGCCCAAACAGGTTTACTACATCCCAAATCATCATGAGGTCATTTTAAGGGAGCAATGTCCCATCTCCAGAAGGTGGGGTGGGTGATTTTCCCCCCTTTTGTCATTTGATGGGTTATAGATAATCTTGTTATTTAGAGGAAGAGATTACAAGCTGTTAAATGGTTTTGTTAAATAAGTTTGGAGGTTAGACCCAGGGACTTCTGTCTTTTCTTTTCTGTATCTTTCTTTCTTTCCTATGTAGGGGTTAACAGACTTGAGAAAAAATAGGACATAGACATAGTATAGTAATGATAAAGAAAAAAGGACAAATTATTGAAGATGCCCTTATAACTTTTTATATTGATACAAAATTAAGATTATATTTGGCTAAATTGCTATTGATCTTTGTATATTGATGCAAAATTAAGATTGTATTGGGCTACACCAGTAATGATCTGTGTATACTGATCAAAATTAAGATTATATTTGGCCACTTTGGTATTGATCTTTATATATTGATACAAAATTAAGGGTAGCTCTTTTTAAGGTATTGTACTTAGGTGATGCTTAAAAATGAAATGTGAAGTTTTGGCCTTTTGCTACCAACTTCATAAATTGTTTAGGATAATTAAGAAATGCAAACTAATAGTCATTCAAGCATGTCATTTTGTTAGGTCTATAAAAGTTATTCTCTAAGCTAATCAGAAATCAAGTTGCTAAGAGACAAGCAGCATTTACTTATCCAAATATAAGAGATAGGTGGTCTTCAAAAACCTCAAGAGATCTGTAGAATATGGCATTCAAATATGTTTTCTTAACTTAAGATTTTTTTTAATTGAGACATATCTGCTCCTGACAGCACCCCCTATTCTACTCCAAGCAGAATATGAGCATCGAAGAATCTTCAATTGGAGGTGGTTGAATTAGTGGCAAGCCTATCTCTTGGCAAGAAAAATCCCTTGCTTCAACTGTAGACAGAATGCTGTACAAACAGGACAAAACTTGGAAGCAGGTAAGTTGACAGTCTAGCTCTGCCAAGACAGGGTAGGCAAGTCCTTCATAATTCCCGCATTACAATCAATGTCTGTCAGAGAAATGGGGCCATATGGCTGAAGATTGATGCTGTAATGTATGGAGAGAAATTGGGAACTGTCGAGGCAGCCACGGGTATGTAATTTCTTAGTTTTGGAAGCTGCTGGCCCTGTACTTCCTATATAACAAGATATATTTATCCCTCTCAGTTCTCTGAGGTGGTTGAAGCCTAGATAGCTGGAGTCTCATAGTTAAATTTTGAGTTGCTTAGGAATTAATAGGGTGTTCTAGATCTAAGAAGATGTTTTTAAAATTGTGATGAAAGTTAGAATGAAAGCTGAGTTGGATATAGAACTTTAAACTTATGGAGATGGTTAGAGAGTAGAATGTTAAAGTCAGGTGCCAAATACACATGGACTGGACATTGAGAATGTATGCTAAGCCATATAACTCTCATAATTGTGGCCTAATTATTTCTGTTGTTTTGTATTGTATTTATTGTTATAAGAGAAAGAGCCATTTATTGGATTGAAAGGGGGAGCTGTTGGAAGGGGGGAAGATATACCTTAAACTTAAAAAAAGAGGAGGGGATGGATGGGTGGGTTGAGGGGGAAGAGGGTGGGAGGGTAGGACTGGAGGAGGAAGTAGGGAGGGAATTGCGATGGAGATTTACCTTGAAGAAATAAAAAAATTTCAAATAAAATTTATAAAATTAAAATGTCCAAAAAAAAGGAGAGCATTTTTAATTTGAATGGGACAAGAAGTGATAACATTAGGGAAGAGAGAACAGGAGGGATTAGGTGGGGAAAGGATGGAGGGAGAGAGTAATGGAGAGCAATTTAGGAGCAAGATGGAAACTTAGCAAAATGGAAACTCCCAGGAATCTATTAGGGTGACTTTAGCTAAGACTCCTACTAATGAGGGATACAGAACCTGAGCTGGTCATCTCCTATAACTTGGCAAGACTCCCAGTGGGAGGTTTAGGATAGCAACCCAGCCATAAAACCTTTGATCTATGAATTGTCCTGCTAGCATGATGTGCAGGGATACAGGTGGCATGGAAAATGTTTGGTTGATATCCCTGGGAGACCTGTCATTTTTTAAAGAGAAGCAGAGGAGGAATGGATGGGAAGGGAGGAGGGGCAGGATGAAGGGTGGACTGGGTGGAGGGAAGGAGGGGAAACTGCTGTGGGGTTGTACTATATGAGATAATAAATTAATAAAAAAGATAATAACAATACAAAAAATTTTATGTAAGTCAAGCTTTAGAGATTTAAAGAGCAGAACGTCTCATTAAAAGGAGAGGCAATGTTCCAGATGGTAGCAATCTGGCTTCTAAAACTAATCTCTTTTTATAGAAAGGAATCAAAGAGAAATAATCTCCAAGAAATATCTTGTTGGGCAAGTTGACTTGGACTGGGTGAGTGATACCCTCAGATAACTCAGCATCCTGGATACCTGCAGAGCCTGTCCTGAATCAGTGTGAAAAAATTTCAAATGGATAGAAACCCAAACAAAATGATGTAGTTCCTGGTATCTGGGCAATCCTATTTGTTCAAAAGCTCTTTAAATTTCATTGACATTATAAAACACCAAAGGCAAACTCACTTAGTTCATTTTTAACTTGAATAGGAGCTGGGTGGAGAATAATTTGAGCACCTTCATCTCAATAAGGAGTTGTAAATCAATCTAATACTTAAAACATAAAATGAACTTATTTCATTACAGGAGATCTTTTAATTTGGTAGTTCTGTGGATGAAAGACCTTTATAGAAACTGGGTAGAATGTGGCCAGATAACCTCTAACATGAAAATATGTACCTTTAAGTCTTTTATTTGGTTTTAAAATATACCAATAAAATTGGGTAGCTTTTGACTCCTTTATAAGAAGCAAGGTTGCACATGGGAGTAATTTAAAAGTTTTCCTTAAGCAGTATTCATGGTACTTAAAAGTAATTAAAGAATAGGTTTCTTTCAGTTGCCAATTATTTAATAAGCAAGAATGAAAATTCTAAATAAACACGATGGACTGCATGGATGGCAAAGGACGTTTAGCAAGATATTACAACTTAGAATTGGTGTTGAGGAAATTACCTTAGCACTATACTCATTTTCTTTGGGTAATATATGAGCTTAATAATTTTCAGGCAAATTCAATAATAAGGTAATGCCCTTGATACTTAGGCTTACTAGTTCGACTGATCATGTCGGTGGATGAAAACTTTATGCATAGCTTCACGTACTGCAGAGCAAGTTTCCTGCAGATTTTTGTTTTGTTTTGTTTTGTTTTGTTTTTTTGTCTTCATGAAAGGATGGAGATCTGGCTTTTGAAAATAATCTTTCCTTTGAAAAGGAGCCATAGATAGGTGTAAACAGGTCAGAGCCTGCTTTCTCATTCATAGAGCAGTGGGTTGATTTGTTTGTCCTTTGATTAAACAATGTATGTGGATCAATAGACCCCAGGATCAGGAGAATTGGAGACTGAACTGCATTGTTGATCAGCATTCTGAGTCATGCCTAGTAATGTTCTGAGTGTACATCGCTGAAATCAAGTGTGCTCACACAAAATATTTCCATGAATAAGATAATGAATGCAGATGTGGTGGTAGTTTCATGTCAGTGGCTAAGACTGGAATGATGAAATCCTTGCCTCAAAAGAGTGTTCTTTGGGGGCCAAGACGGCGGCGACCTACACTGACACATTTTGAATGCGGGAGGAAAAAGAGCCATAAAAAACACAGAGTTATTGGGCACTGTGCAAAAACCGGAGGGGCTAGACCCCCCCGGGAACACTCACAGCTCCCAAGGGACTGTTAAAAGTCCCAGGATAAGGCTCTCCCCCCATCTCTCGCAGACACAGAAGCCACTAAACCCGGGATTCGGGAACTCCCATTTGGAGAGGCGCCTGGTAAGATCGACCACAACTCACAGCAGGCAGAATCAGAGGCCACGTGGCGATAGATCACTAGCCTACTGGGCTCCCCACACCTCAGGAAGAACTTACACCCACTTAAAAAAACTTTGCAAGATATTGGAAGTCTTAGCAAGAAACAAACAGGGAGCTCAGCGGGTGGTCTGCAGCCATGCTCGTGAAGCGGAGGGCGGAGGTTCCGAGAGAGCGGGGGAAGCTGGGAACACAAAGGCGGGTGGGAGGGGCCAAATCCCGTACACTTATGGCAGCGCAGCTGGGGAGGGAGCCCGGCTGGCAGGGCCAAATCCCCACGAACCCACGGCAGGACAACTGGGGAGAGAGCCAGGCGTGGGCAGGGTCAGGGATCAACGCACCCACGGCTGAGCTGCTGGGGCGAGAGGACCACTCAGGCGGCCGGGGAATCCGGGGCTTGGTGCACCCATGGCCGAGCAGCCAGGGAGGGAGACCCGTGGCTGCACAGACAGGGAGGGAATCAGGCACAGAGGCCAGGCCTGTGGCAAGAAGCCTAGTGAGAAACCAGAAATCGTGACCATAGCTGTATTCTGGAAAATCCAGACATATTAGGTGTGGAGCCAGACCCTGTCAGCCTCCATGACGACAAACAAAGCCCACAGAATCTGTGCCTGGGCAAACAGGTCCATACCATCAGAACCATTACAGGCTGATAACTCAGAGTGCAACATAGAGAAGTCTGAATTGGGAGCAGTGAAACAATCCCGGTCCATTACTCACAATCTGGGAATAGGCCGCACCAGCTCACAGTGCCTCAGGTGATTAAAACCACAGTGAGCCTGAAATCCCCCTGTAAGCAACGACAGATAGCCAAGTAACTCGTTCCCTGCACCAAATCATCCACTGTGGATCCAAGCACAGAAAACGACAAGAACAGACAGCTAAATGCATACAATGGACAAAGGTCTAAAAAAAAATAGAAATCAACGAAATATGACTCCAACAAAGCAGAATTATCCTAGCTCATCCAATTCGGATGACCTCACACCAACAGAAACACATGAAAACGTTGAGAATTCTGCATTATAGAAAGTGATAGAGTCCCTGCAAGAAGAACTTAAATCTATGGAGGAATTCAAAGAAGCCACAATTCTACAAGTCAAAACAAGGAACAACACCATTAAAGAGCTCCAAGCCAAGGTGACAGAGCTTGAACAGGAAAAGGACAAAGCAATGAAAGATGTTCATACAAAAACAAGCAAGCTGGAGAAGAAAATGTACAAAACGAACAAAACCATACAAGACATGAAAATAGAAATAGAAACAATAAAGAAAACACAGTCAGAGTTAAAAGAGGAAGTGGAGAACCAAGGGAAGAGAACAGGAACTACGGATGTGAGTATCAACAATAGGATGCAAGATATGGAAGACAGGATCTCAGGCATGGAAGATTCGGTGGAAGAAATCAGTACAACATCCAAAGAAAATGAGAAGGCTAAAAAATCTCTCACTCACAACATCCAAGAAATCAAGGACTCAATGAAAAGACGGAACCTAAGAATTATAGGTATAGAGGAAACAGAGGACTCCCGACTCCAAGGTCCAGGATCATAGAGGAAAACTTCCCAAACCTGAAAAAAGAGATGCCAATAAAATTCCAAGAGGCTTACAGAACACCAAACAGTTTAGATCAGAAAAGAAATTCCTCTCGCCACATAATAATTGAAACACCAAATGTACAGAACAAAGAAAGAATATTAAAAGCTGTAAGAGAAAAAGGTCAAGTCACATACAATGGCAGACCCATCAGAATTACACCTGACTTCTCCTCAGAAACGTTAAAAGCTAGAAGGGCCTGGTCAGATATACTACAAGTCCTGAGAGATCATAGGGATCATAGGTGCCCAGCCAGACTACTTTACCCAGCAAAACTCTCTATCAACATAGATGGAGAAAACAAGATATTCCATGACAAAATCAAATTTAAACAATATCTACCCACAAACCCAGCCCTACAGAAAATCCTAGAAGGAAAATCCCAACCCAGAGAAGAAAACTCCACCCAAGAAAGCAAAGGGAATAGAAAACCCCTCAGCAACTAAAACAATAGAGGCACAGGACCACCATGTATACCACACTAATGGGAAATAACAACCCCAGGTCACTAATATCCATCAATATCAATAGACTCAACTCCCCAATAAAAAGACATAGGTTTACAGAGTGGATCCACAAGCAAGACCCTTCACTATGCTGTATACAAGAGACACATCTAACTACGAAAGATAGACACTGCCTCAGAGTAAAGAGCTGGGAAAAGGTTTTCCAAGCAAATGGACCCAGGAAGCAAGCTGGAGTAGCCATCCTAATATCAAATAAAACAGACTTCCAACAGAAGTTAATGAAGAAAGACAAAGAAGGGCAGTATATATTCATTAAAGGGAATATTCATCAAGAGGAAATCTCAATACTGAACATCTATGCCCCAAATATAAGGGCACCTACTTTCATAAAAGAAACACTTCTAAAACTTAAAGCGCACGTTGATCACAACACATTAGTAGTGGGAGACTTTAACATCCCACTCACAACAATGGACAGATCATCAAGACAGAAGACAAACAGAGAAATATTGAGTCTGACAGAGATCATGAAACAAATGGACCTAACAGATATCTACAGAACGTTTCACCCAAACACAAAAGAATACAACTTTTTCTCAGCACCCCACGGAACCTTCTCCAAAATCAACCACATAGTTGGTCACAAGGATAGTCTCAATAGATACAAGAAAATTGAAATAACACCTTGTATCTTATCAGACCACCACGGAATAAAGCTGGTCTTCAACAGCAAAAGAATCAACAGAAAGCCTACACACACATGGAAATTGAACAGCTCCTTACTGGATGACCACTGGGTCAGGGAAGAAATAAAGAAGGAAATGAAAGACTTTTTAAAATCCAACGACAATGAAGACACAACATACCCAAACCTATGGGATACATTGAAAGCTGTGCCACGAGGAAAGTTCATAGCACTAAGTGCTTTCAAAAAGAAAATTGTGACAGCTCATATTAGTGAACTAACAGCTAAGCTGGGAGAATTGGAAAAAAAAGAAACAAACAAAGATCAGTACCAATGTGGCCAAATATAATCTTAATTTTTTATCAATATACAAGATCAGTACCGATGTAGCCAAATACAATCTTAATTTTACATTAATATACTAGGGTCAATACCATTGTGGCCAAATATAATCTTAATTTTGTATCAATATACAAAGATCAATACCGATGTAGCCCTATACAATCTTAAATTTGCATTAATATACAATGATCAATACCAATTTACCCAAATATAATATTAATTTTGTATCAGTATACAAAGGTATAAAGCTATATTCAATAATCTGTCCTTTTTTCTTGTTCTTTCCTATACTATGTCTATGTCCCACTTTTCTCAAGTCTGTTCACTCCTATATAGGAGAGAAAGGAGGATACAGAAAAGCAAAAGAGAGAGTCCCTGGGTCTAACCTCCAAAACCCATTTAACAAGACCATTTAACAGCTTGTAGTCTTTTCCCCTAAATAACAAAATTTTCTATTATCTATCAAATAACCAAAGGGGAAGAACACCCTCCCCACCATCTGGGGATGGGACGTTGTTCTCTTAAAATGACTTCCTGCTGATTTGGGACGTAGTAAACCTGTTTGGGGCCCAAATAAGAATGGAAAAATGGTTAAAAATGTTAATAGAATCATTTGATGTTCAGTCCCTTTGTGCTCAGCTATTTAGATGTCCTACGAAGTTCATAGACAGAAGCTGATCTTCAGAACTTCACTGAATATCTGGCTGGAGTAGTCTGTGGTGCTGAACGATCTTAGTGATTTTGAGTTGTTGTGGTTATAGACTTTTGAGGAAACTACTATTGAAGAAGTCTGCAAGGCTTGGCCACATTGGTACTGATCTTTGTGTATTGATACAAAATTAAGGGTAACGCTTCTTAAAGGTATTGTTTGTAGTAATACTTAAAAATGAAATGTCAAGTTTTGACCTCTCGCTACCAACCGACATAAACTGTTTAGGATAATTAAGAAACGGAAACTAATAGTCATGAAAACGTGTCATTTTGTTAGTTACTATGACAGTCTATCACAGTTATTTTCTAAGCTACTCAGAAATCAAGTTGCTAAGAGACAAGCAATATTTGCTTATCTAAATGTAAGAGATAGATAGGGCATCTTCAAAAACCTCAAGAGATCTGCAGAATATGGCATTCAAAGATGTTTTCTTAACTTAAGATTTTTTGATATCGAGACATGTCAGCTCCTGACAGCACCCCCTATATTACTCCAAGTAGAAGATGAGCATCGAAGAATCTCCAGTGGGAGATGATTAAATTGGTGGTAAGCCATTCTCTTGGCAAGAAAAACCACTTGCTTCAACTGTAGACAGACTTCTGTCCAAAAAGGACAAAACTTGGAAGCAGATAAGTCGACAGCCTAGCTCTGCCAAGACAGGGTAGGTAAGTCCTTCATAATTCCTGCTCTACAACCAATGTCTGTCAGAGAAATGGGGCCAAATGGCTGAAGATTGATGCTGTAATGTATGGAGAGAAAATGGGAACTGTCCAGGCAGCCACTGGTATGTCATTTTTTAGTTTTGGAAGCTGCAGGCCCGCACTTCCTATATAATCAGATATATTTATCCCTCTCAGGTCTCTGAGGTGGTTGAAGAATAGATACCTATAGTGTCATAGTTAAATTTTGAGTTGTTTAGGAATCAAGAGGGTGTTTTCGATCTAAGAAGATATTTTTAAAATTATGAGGCAAGTTAGTATGAAAGCTGAGTTAGATATAGAACTTTAAACTCATGGAGATGGTTAGATAGTAGAATGTTAAAGTCAGGTGCCAAATACATATGGACTGGACATTGGGAATGTATGCTAAGCCATATAACTCTTATAATCGTGGCCTATTTACTTCTGTTGTTTTGTATTGTATTTATAGTTATAAGAAAAAGAACCATTATTTGGACTGAAAGGGAGAGCAGTTGGGGGGAAAAATAAATACCTTAAACTAAAAAAAAAAAAAAAAAA
>CAJQZJ010028791.1:0-10404 GCA_907164525.1 Lophiomys imhausi | reverse complement strand
GAAGGAAGGAAGGAAGGAAGGAAGGAAGGAAGGAAGGAAGGAAGGAAGGACAAATGAACAAACGTCTGGTAGACGTTTTTCATTCAGCACTAAAATCATCTGTTCCTGGGATCTTTTTGTTTGGTGGAACTTTTAATGACCACATCCATTTCACTAGGTGTTATAGGTCTGTTTAAATTATTTATATGATCTTTATTTAACTTTGGTAAGTGGTATGCATCTAGAAAATTATCCATTTCCTTTAGATTTTCTAATTTAAATTAAAAAATATATCCTTATAATTCTCTGAATTTCCTTTCTGTCTGTTGCTATGCCACCTTTTTGTTATGATTTTATTAATTAGTATATTCTCTCTCTCTCTCTGTGTTTTAGTTAATTTGGGTAAGGGTTTGTCACTCTTACTGATTTTCTCCAAGCACTAAGTTTTTTTGTTTCATTGATTCTTTGCATTGTTTTTTTCTTTTCCTTTCTTTTCTTTTCTATTTTATTGATTTTAGCCCAGAGTTTGATTTTTTTTTTTTTGCCATTTAGTCCTTTTGGATATGGTTTCTTCTTTTTGTTCCTGAGCCTTCAGGTGTGCTGTATAAGATCTCTTTAAATTTTTTGTGTAGGCACTTAGTGCTGCTCTGAACTTGCCTCTTAGAACCACCTTCCTTGTGTCCCATAAGTTCAGGTATGCTGTTTTTCCATTCAATTCTAGAAAGTCTTTAATTTCCATGTTGTCCATTTTTCATTCAATAGTGAGTTGTTCAGTTTCCATGAGTTTGTAAGCTTCCTGTTGTTTCTGTTGTAATTGATAACTCAGCTTTAATCCCTGACATTCAGATAGGATAAAGGCTGTGCTTCAATTTTCTTTTATATGTTGAGAATTGCTTTGTGACTGTAGAGAGTTCCATGAAGTGCTGAGAGTAAGGTATAATCTTTGTGTTTGGGTGAAATGTTCTGTAAATATCTGGTAGGTATTTGGTTTATAATATCTGTTAGCTCAGACCTTCTTTTTTTTTTTTTTTTATATAAATACTTTATTTTTTTTTTCTTCAAGTTACATCTCAGTAACAAACCCCTCCCTATTCCCCCTTCCCAACCCGCCCTTCCACCCTCTTCCCTCCAGAGGTTTCCCCTTTCAGTCCAACAGCTGGTTCCTTCTCTTATAATAGTAAGTATTATACAAAACAATAGATATAATTATGCCACATTTATGAGATTAAATTGGCCCAGTATACCTTCCCAATGTTCAGTTTATACCTATTTGGCCCCTGACTTTAACATTCTACTATCTACCCAACTCCATGAGTTTAAAGGTCTATATGTGACTCAACATTCATACTATCTTTCAACACACTTTTAAGAGTATCTTCTTAGATCTATAACACCCTCTTGATTCCTAAACAGTTCAAAATTTAACTATAAGATTCTATCTGTCTATTCTTCAACCACCTCAGAGACCTGAGAGGGATAAATATATTTGCTTATATAGGAAGTGCAGAGCCTGCAGCTTCCAAAACTAAGAAAGAACATACCAATAACTGCCTGGACAGTTCCCATTTTCTCTCCATACATTCCAGCATCAATCTTCAGGCTTTGGGTCCTGTTTCTCTGACAGACATTTGTTGTAGAGCAGGGATTATGAAGGACTTACCTACCCTGTCTTGGCAGAGTTAGGCTGTCGACTTCCCTGCTACCAAGTTTTGTCCTTTTTGGACAGCAGTCTGTCTGCAGTTGGTGCAAGGGGTTTTTTCATGCCAAGAGAAAGGCTTGCCACTAATTCAACCATCTTACAGTGGAGGTTCTTCGATGCTTATCTTCTACTTGGAGTAGAATAGGGGGTGCTGTCAGGCGCTGATATGTCTCTATATCAAAAAAAAAAATCTTGATTTAAGATAACATCTTTGAATGCCATATTCTGCAGATCTCTAGGGGTTTTTGAAGATGCCCTAACCATCTCTTGTATTTAGATAAGCAAATGTTGCTTGTCTCTTAGCAACTTGATTACTGGGTAGTTTAGAGAATATCTGTGATAGACTGTCATAGTAGCTAACAAAGAGACATGTTTGCATGACTAGGAGTATGTTTTAACTATCCTAGACCGTTTTAGACGGTTGGTATCAAGAGGTCAGAGCTTCACATTTTATTTTTAAGTATCTCTAGGTATGATACCATTGACATTATCTTTAAATTTGTATCAATATACAAAGATCTATTCAATTGTGGTTAAATATACTCTTAATTATGTATCAATATACCAAGATCAATGCCTATGTAGCCCAATATAATCTTAATATTACGTCCATATGCAAGGGTCAATACCATTGTGGCCAACTATAATCTTAATTTTGTATCAATATACAAAGATCAATACCGATGTAATCCAATACAATCTTATTTTTGCACAATAAACAATGGTCAATACCACTTTAGCCAAATAACCTACTAATTTTGTATCAATATACAAAGGTATAAGGGCATATTCACCTGTTAGAATGGCTAAAATAAAGAGCTCAAATGATAGCGCATGCTGGCGAGGGTGTGGAGAAAGGGGTACCCTACTCCATTGCTGGTGGGAGTGCAGGCTTGTGCAACCACTATGGAGGTCTGTCTGGCGACATCTTAGAAATCTAGGAATAACCTTGCCTCAAGACCCAGCCATACCACTTCTGGGTATACACCCAAAGGACCTCTCACGGAGACATAGGGAAGTCTCCTCATCTATGTTCATAGCAGCCTTATTTGTAATAGCTAGAAATTGGAAACAACCCAGATGTCCCTCAACTGAAGAATGGATTAAAAAATTGTGGTACATCTATACAATGGAATATTACTCAGCTATCAGAAACAATGAAATCATGCAATTTGCAACCAAATGGATGGATCTAGAGGAGCTCATCCTGAGTGAGCTAACCCAGTCTCAGAAGGATGCACATGGCATCTATTCACTTATAGTAGGATTTTAACTATATCGTACAGGATATCTGTACTACAACCAACACATCAAAAGGAACAAGGACATAATTTTTTTTTTATCTTTTTCTTTTTCCTTCTTTTTTTCTCTTTACTTTTCCCTTCTCTTTTTCCTCTCTTTTTTTGTTGATATTCTTTGTTTTTGTGGGTTTGTGTGTTTGTTGGTCTTTTTTTTTAGTATTCCCCCAGTAGCAATGAGACACCATTCACTGGCAGTACTGCCTCGTAGGCCCCCGGTGAATGAAGAGGCTCTTGGCCCTCATATGACTCCTGATCTGTGGTGAGAGACTGTTAGGCAG
The DNA here is from genome assembly GCA_907164525.1 of Lophiomys imhausi. Lineage (NCBI taxonomy): Eukaryota > Metazoa > Chordata > Mammalia > Rodentia > Muridae > Lophiomys > Lophiomys imhausi. Next base: position 7,147 of record CAJQZJ010028791.1, on the reverse strand, counting down.
GGACACTCCACCCCAGAGGAACAAGACGGAAGGGTCAGGGGGTAGAGCATGGGAGGGTGGGGCTAGGAAGTGGGAAAAGAGGTCAATATGATAAGGATGTAACCTGAAGCAACAAACAAATAAATTTATCAACTAAAAAAAAAAAAGAAAAGAAAAAAAAAGGGCAGGGGGCAGGGCTGAAACACTGTGAATGGAACAGAGGATACAGCCATTCGGCCTGGATTTGCAGACCTCCAGGTGTAGAGAAGACGTGGAGCTAAGGTAAAATACAAGAGAATTGTGGTATTGGCCCATGCCTTTTACTTGTTTTGTTTTTTAATGGAAAGAGAACAGGTATTTATTTAGCATCCAAAATTTAGTCAGTCTGAAGATTTTTTTAACATAGTACCTTTTAAATTTTAACTAAAACACCTTATGAAAGAAAGAGTATAGTGAGACACAAGCTTACTTTGGTAAGTAATGCCAATGCACAGATCATACCCAGCTCAGCAGTAGAGATGTGAAAGCAAGGCATATCAGCAGTTCAGGCTCATCATCAGCTATGTGGAGTTCAAAGACAACCTGGGTTACAGGAGACTGTCTCAAAAAGAAAAAAAGAAACAGACATATAATATCTGAGTTCTCCACTTAATAACTATAGACAAATCATCCACAATCTAGAACAAGGAAAGAGATATGCATTATGTCATCCAGAGTAAGTTTAATAATAATGATAATACTACTACTAATAATAATGTAGAAAATGATTGCATGCTAAAAAAATAAATAAAAATAAGTCTGATGGCCAAAAGGAAAGTAAAACAGAATTATTGGTCTGCAACGCTGACAACTTACTGGCAGCTAATTCTGCAGATTTTCTTTCTCAAACACCAGCATATTAAATATGCTGCTAACAGAGTCAGAAGTGTCCTCTCAAATCCCAAGTGAAGTGCACACAGGCACATTGCAGAGCTGTTTTTTTTTTTTTTTACTTTTCTTTTGGCTGTTCTTCCTGTCTATTCCAGGGACCTCATTAGAAACTGACAGAGGAGAACAGGCCCATGCCTGACAAGGAAGGACTGAGAAGAACCACTGCCAGCTAAGCATATCAAAGCCACTATTTACAATCTAAAAACATATGGGATATGCGCTCCACATCACCCATGATTGGTAACTAAGACAGAACTCTGAACCTGATATTCCCTTTGGGGGACATGCACATAATTCTTAAAATGTTGATTGTTGCTAAAGCCCTAAGATAGAAATGTTCTTACCCTTCAAGTCACTTTGTAGGTTTTGTAGCACTAAGAACCGGCTTCCTCTCTTCTAAGTTCCTAAATAACAAGTATCCAGCAGACCAGGAAACACCAGGAAAATCACACTTTAACATTGCATGCTGTTAAGCCCAAGCAGGTACCTCATGACTCCCACATTTAATAATTTCCTTTTACTTTGGGGGAGGGGGTGGAAATTCATTAGTAGAGACATTCTTCGATGTTCTTATGATACTTGAAAAGCTTTGATTCTATTCAGAGAAAGACAGAAAAAACTTCCAAAGGGCATCTGGCCAGTAGTTGCCCTCTCAGGCTGTTCTTATAGGTAAAGCAGAAGAGTGAGCTCACATCCTGCATATCCTGCAGAGGCCCCAACACTCTAATTAGTGTGACTTACACAACTGGTGGTATAGTGATATCCTAGAAGCCACTGAACTGTCCTGACCTGGAACCAGGATCATCACACCGAAGTCACTATAGGAACAGAAAGAGGCCACAGGACACTCACTGATCAACTCTAATTAGATCAAACTAGCATAACTACTAATAATGACAGTTATCCATTACCAAGTTGATTTTTCCACATTTTATCTTATTGTTTATTCTCACCAATCCTGTAAGACACATATTCATATCAACCTTGTTTACAGGTAACAGGCTGAACACTGGGAATGGGATCCTAAAAGGTAAATTGGCAAAAGGTAAGAAAACTTGAGTGTTGGAATAGTTGTGGTGAGACTAGACTGAGTGAGGTATAAATATATAATATATATTATATATATGTATAATTACTTCTACTAGAGCACTAGTTTGGGACCAACTTTGTACTACCAAGTTGTGGTGTCCAGAGTACAGGGCTTCACCATGTCAGCAGGGGAAGAAGAATTCCCAGAATTAGCCTTCACCTGCAGAGCCCCAGTGGGGATTCGTAAGCACTTCATGAAAGGCTCAGAACACAGGAGGTGGGACTGCAGCTAATCTGAACAAGCAGGTGGAGGATCGCAGATCCTTACTGTGTTTATATGAGCTGTCCAGGTGAGTTTATCCCAGGTCCTAAACATGGCAGATAACTAGGGTCACAGAGGATTGGTAAAAGGAGTTTAGCAGCCCGTGGTGTTCACTGCTCATGGCGTGCTTGGGCTCAGATGAGCTTTGTTACTCCTGAGGATGAAGGATGCTGAGTTCAGTTTGGTCTTGCTGAAGGACATACAAGGGATGTATCAGCTCAGGACAGAAATCTGCATCACGGATCAAGTCAACATTTCAAAGCCTCAGATCCCATGCCTGTGAATCGGTGATATGGACAATGCTAGCATCAGTTTCTGAGACAAACTAAGTGAGGACATCAGTTTACATTTTATTTCAATTGGTTGGTAAAGTTTTTAAAATAAGTAAATGATAATACTTCAAAGAGCCGGGCATGGTGATACTGCTTTTAATCCCAGCACTCAGGAGGCAGAGGCAGGTGAATCTCTCTGGGTTCGAGGCCAGCCTGGTCTCTAGCACTATTACATTAAGAAACTCTGTCTCTAAAAAAACAAACAGAAAGGAGGAAAGGAAGGAAGGAAGGAAGGAAGGAAGGAAGGAAGGAAGGAAGGAAGAAAGAAAGAAAGAAAGAAAGAAAGAAAGAAAGAAAGAAAGAAAGAAAGAAAAAGAAAACAAAATCAAAAGAATACTTCAAAGATTTTCTTTTGGTAGGAAAACAAGAATAACTTCATGAACACTGTCTGACTAAAGTTTTAAAAGAGGAGTACACTCTGACCAGGTAAATAGACAAGCTAACTCCAGATTTTAACCACTTTCCCAGCTGCTCCAAATCCCATTCCCTAGTCTCATCCATAGCTCTGCAGTAGAACACCTGCAGAGACCTTCCTTCCTCCCTGCCCCCATCTCCAGTTGACCAGACAGATCTTTCCCTCCTAACCTCCCTTCCCCTACTCATTGTTCTACCCCAAGCCCCTACTCAAACATACACTCCCTGGGAACCCACAGGTACTCTGACCAGGAAATTAAGCAGGCTAACTGCAGATCTTCACCTCTCCCTCCATTTCTCCAAGTCCAACCTTCCAGTCTTATCCCCAGCTCTGTCGCAGACAACCTGAAGCAGAATCTCATCACTCTCTGTTCCCATTCCCAGGGGACTAAGCAGATCCTGGTGGAACACCCTGCTTTCCTCCCTCCTGTGGACCTCTTGCCCCACTCCAAGCCATCCCCATTCCCTAAGTGTCAGCTCCTAGTATCTACAAACACATTTTACCTGGAGCCCCCAGAGGCCACACCTATCTGGAACCCAGAAGAATTTCCTACCAGGCAATATACAGCTACCACACTCTCCTAAGAACCAGAGAAGAAACAGAAACCAAGGAATAAAGTGCCCAGAAATAAAGACCAGATACCAGCACCTGGAATTACAATTTTCCTAATGTCACCTAATCTTAGATATGAGTGTAAAAACAGAATTGATAACAACCAAAACACTATGTCCCCACTCCAGACCAGCAACCCTTCCACAGTAGGCTCTGAGCATTCCAACATAGCTAATGAACAAAAAAAAAAGACCTTTAAGAGCCTTTATGAATTTTCTGAATGTCCTTAAAAAGGAATTGAATAAATCTATAAAAATACAAACATTGGAAAGAAATGAATAAAACAGTTCAAGACCTGAAAATAGAAATAGAATCAATAAAGAAAACCCACCTGAGGAAAATCTGGAAATGAAAATTTTAGGAACCCCAACAGGAACCAGAGAGACAAACTTCACCAAGAGAATACAAGAGATAGAAGAGAGAACTTCATGTATTGAAAACACAATAGAAAAAAATGAACACAATGGTTAAAAAATGTTAAATCTAAAAAAACTACTGGCACAAAACATCCAGAAAAAATCTTGGACACTATGAAAAGACCAAATCTAAGAATATGAGGAATAGAGAAAGGAGAATAAACCTAGGACAAAGGCACAGACATTTTTTTCAACAAAATGAAAAAAGATAATTTCCCTAATCTAAAGGAGGAGATGCCTATCAAGGTATAAAAAGCATACAAAATGCCAAATGGATTGGACTAGAAAAGAAAATCCCCTCAGTACATAATAATCAAAACACCAAACATACAGAACAAGGAAAGAATATTAAAAGGTGCATGGGAAAAAGACGGAGTAACATATAAAGGCAGATCTATTAGAATTACATCTGACTTCCCAACAAAGACTCTAAAAGTCAGAAGAGCCTACCTAAAAAGATGTGCTACATATTCTTAGAGATCACAGATGCCAGCCCAGATTACTATACCTAGCAAGACATTAAACAGCCATAGATGGAGAAAATAAGACAATCCATTATAATAATAATGATAATAATAATAATCAATATCTATAAATCCAGCCCAAAGAAGTTGCTAGAACTAAACACCAACCAAAAGAGGTTAACTACACCCAAGAAATACACGGAATAAATAACCCCAGACTAGAAAATTAAATGAGAGAAAACACACACACACACACACATACACACTCACATGCACACATACCCCACTACCAACAACAACAATAACAATATAACAGGAATCAACAATATTGCTCATTGATGTGCCTCAGCATCAATTGTCTCAAATCCCCAATTAAAAAAAAAAAAAACAAACTGAGACCCAAGCACCTGCCCCAGCCATGCTGGTTGTGGCTGCCCAAAGAAAAACACTCAAGCAGCTGCCCGAGGCTGCCATCAAGGGTCATGCCTTGGACTGTGATCCTGCTGCAGGTAGGGTCTGTGTTGGTATCTGTGGCCCAACTTACCACCAAAACCCAACTGGATATACATGTTCTGAGCTGCTATTGGAGACCATGTGGATATCTGAGGGCAGTGCTGCTGGGTGGAGTCGGGGAACAACACAGACATGTTGATCTGAGTGGCCTGTGCTGCCACCTGAGACCATAGGGACATCCAGCCCAATGCTGCTGCAGGGGGCTGTGTCTGGGTCCACAGTCCTATGGCAGCTAGAGTTTGTGTTGATGTCCCAGGTCCATGTTACCACAAAGACCATGCAGATGCCCCTGGTCTGGACTGCCACCTGAGGCAATGTGCTGAGTTGGTCCTGTCCCTTGCCAGCAAGCATACTCAGGACTGCTAGCCAAATACCTAGGTGAGGGAGAGATGGCCTGCCCATCCCACCTCACCACCTGTGATAGGCAGGAGAGATAACTTGGAGAGCTGTCCTTGCCCCTCATGGGGTTCAGCACTCAGGAGAGCAGGCCCTGCACTTTGCCTGGACAGCACAACAGAGTTGACCCTGGTAGCAGGGGTTGTGGGTGACCTGGCCCAAGGGCATGAACTTAGAAGACCTGGCCCTGCCCCTTGTCTGCCAGAAGGTGGGGTGGCATGGGCAAGGAAGAATTGTCCTCTCCTTTGCCTTTGTCCCTCAAGGCAGGCATATGAGCTGGCCCCAAGGTCATGAGAGTAAGGAAAGCCTACCCTGCCCCTCACCTGCAGTAGCACTCAGGAGACTGGGCTCTGTACCTCACCTGGGCAGCACAGTAGATCTAGCCCTGGTAGCAAAGGTATGGGTAAGCCAGTCCTGAGGGCATGAGAGCAGGAGAGCTGAAGTACTAGCCACCAGCAGCAGTATTGGGTGAGCTAGCTGGGGCAGTGGTAGAGAGCTCATCCAGGTGGTACTGGCACAGGAGAGCTGGCAGAGTGCTGGAGGTGCGAGAGAGCTGGCACTTTGTCCAACTTAGCTGCCACCCAGGCCAAGATCCAGGGCTTTGAGTTGGCCCATCCAAACATCTACTCCTATGATCTAATGGAGCACATGAAAGGGCAGGTCCTGCAGATGCAAAGCTGCAGGATCTCAATGACAGGGCAACAAGAGGATCCAGTATTGATAGTGTAGCAGAAGCCAGAGGCCTCAAACCAAACCAATGACTCAATGCAATGAACATTTACAAGTAAAGATGTGTGGACAAAAAGGTATACTGTGTGACACACTGTGACACTACAGCTTTCACAATTTGTTTTTGTTCTTTGTTTTTTTTTTTAATTCTATCATATTTTCTTTTCTTTTTGGGGGGTGGTTTCAAGGGTGAAGGGTGGATAGAAAGGGACAGGGAGATGAATGGGATTGGGGTTCCTGATATGAAATTCATAAAGAATCAATGAAAACTTTAAAAAAATAGAAAATAATAGGCAACTATCATTTATGAGAGACAGCCATATAAGATTATGAGAAAGAGGGGCCAGAGAGATAGCTCAGTGGGTAAAGAATCTTGTCACCAAGTCTAAAACTGGAGTTGAATCACTGGGTCCTAGAGAGTGGAAGGAGAGAACTGACCAGCATGTATGCACTGTGGTACCCTCTTCATAATAAATAAGTTTATTAATTAAATAATGCATTGGTGGGAGATGGGACACTTTGAAAGAATGGATGCAAAAATAGAATCCATCCTTCTGTGGCCTCCAAAAAATCCACCTTAACATCAAGGATAGACATCACCTCAGGGTAAAGGATTGGAAAAAGATATTCCAAGCAAATGAACCTAAAAAGCAAGCTGTTGTGGCCATTTTAATATCTGACTAAATAGACTTCAAACCAAAACTAATCAAAGGAGATAGGAAACGACACTATCAAAGGAAAAATTCACCAAGAAGACATTGCAATTCTTAACATTTATGCACCAAATACAAGGACAAACAAGTTCATAAAAGGAACATCACTATTACATATTGCCTCATACACAGTGATGGTGGAAGACTTCAATGCCCTATTCTCGCCAAAAGATGAGTCATCCAGAAAAAAAATTAAACAAAGAAGGTCTGAGCTACATAGCACAGGAAGGTCCAAGAAGAAGGGGCAGATTATTGAATATGCCCTTATACCTTTGTATATTGATACAAAATTAGTAG
>CAJQZJ010028788.1:50284-152282 GCA_907164525.1 Lophiomys imhausi | reverse complement strand
AGGCAAAGGAAAAACATAATATTTTTGAAATGTTTTGTGTAAAACAGTGATACAACATGTCTGAATAGTAGAAATAAGAAAATTTGTTTTTAAGTACACATTTACAACTGTTATATTTACAAAAAACATTTCTCACTTTTGTAATTAGAAAAACAATTGATTTATTTCAATGTTCAGTGCTTTAGGAACTTGATCACCTTAAAACAAACATAACATCTTTGACAGACACTCTCTCTACAGCCTATTTGCCCCAATCCAGGCCCAGAGGGATGGCAGCTATCCTTCACTTAACAAGGGAATTCACATCCTTGCTGTGTGGGAGTGGCACAGATCATCCATGTGAAATGTCCGAGTTTATTGCCATTTTCCATTTCCATTTCATTTACAGTAAAAGAACATAGTCAGCAGTATCCAAAATAGTTACTGAGGCTCTGTGACTTTGTCTATAAACATACAGTTGGCAGAAAAACAAACAAACAATCTGCCATGTAATATCATAAAAATTTTAAAACTTTACCAATGGTACCAGAGAAAGTTGATATAACCCATTGATGTCAGCATGAATGAACATGTTAACAAAATTATATTTAATGCAATCAGATATAGATGATAATGTATCTGAGAGTTAGTTTTCTAGCCTAAATACTTATTTATTGATAGATCAGAATTTTATATCATTCTCTGGTGGATTAGCCCACAGAAAGTAAGATGAAGGGATCCTTGAGTATTTCTGAATAGATTCTGATTTGTGCAAATTACTGTGCAATGAAAGTTCAGGCTATGTAAAATGTTTCTTTAAGGGACAATAAAAAGATGATAAAATTAAAACGCTGTAGTGCTGAGGAAAGTGACACTGTGAAGTCAAAGTTAGAGTTGACACAGAGGCAGCCTGGAACACAGGTCAGTATCACATGAGGGCCCTAAGCTGGTCAAAGTTACCAGCACTTTATATCTTCAAAATGTAACTTTTTTGTTACAATCAAGAATCCATGGATTCTATTCCTCGAAAAATTCTGTATGGTATATAACTTTGTAACAGAACATTTTTTTATTTAAAATACTTATATTTATTAATACTTAACAAATGTCTATAAAACACCTATTATCCTATAACCTGAGCCCTATAATCTAAAACCTATATTCTATCTAAGCAAATCTTAAGACTACCCTAATACATATCTTTAAATAGCTGACTATGGCTATTTTAACTTTCTCAATAGGATATTAATATTCTTAATATAGGTTCGTGCAGGCTGACTTGGTTTACAGCAGTCCCGTCAGATAGTCCTTTTAAAGATTAAAGTACATTGGGCCTTACTTTGCCAGTTCACAAGGTCAATTTATTTCAACCACCACATTGTGGCCAATTTATAAAGTCAGTCTGTTCCAACCACCAAACTGAGGCCAGCTTTTTCCATAGGCTACACGGCCTAAAGCTACTCCAAGTGGCTTCCGAACTCTTAATAGGCTGAATTACGGCAAAGGGTCTTTCTCAGGCTAACTTGAAATGAAAAGTCTTTCTCTCTTGGACTCCACCTTTCAGTTTATGACCATAATGGCCTAATGGTTAGAATATGCCATACCTTGCTGTGCACTTCTGAGGCATGACTTCTCTGTTGGTGAGGGCAGGAGGAAGAGTGCTGCGTAGAGCTTTCTAACTTATATAACACATTATCTTGCTATCCTTGGGAGTCTCAAGGGTCCACAAAGTCTCTGTCCGATGTCTAGCATTCCTGTTCCTTCTCACAGCAACTGATGCCATCTGTGAGGCTTGCAGCAATGCCCCTTCAACAAGGCATATCATCTAGCCTCAAAAGTACTGGGCTTTGTCCATTTTAGCAGGTTAAAGGAACGTCAAGCTCCTCTTTATGTACTGCCAGATGCTAATCTGAACTGCCTACTAATTCACTAAAATAGCCTAACTTGTACCACATGACCCTCAAATAATAAAATTCTTCCTATTTTATTATTTGAGAATTTCTTAAACATATATAGTATGTTTTGCTCAGATCTATGTATCACTTCCTTCTCTCCATTTCGTCCTCTATCCCTCTCACCACCTTTTCACCCAATTCCATGTTACCTTCTTTATACTTACTGAGTCTATGCACTGTGTCCTCTATGTGCATGGTTGCAGGGCCATCTGCCTAGGCATCCTTGAGGAACACTCTCTGTTGACTCTGCCTATCCCAGGGGCCCTCAGTTGCCAACAGGTCCTAAACCAGGGATGGGATTTCATCTATCATGGTATCTATGTTGGAATTTTGGCTGGTTTAAGCTTATCTAAGCTTTGTGTGTGCATTCACATGTGAGGTCATGTGTGCAATGCTGCATGCCTAACAAATATTAATCCTCTGCAGAAATCTACCACCTCTTGTTTTTACAATTTTCCTACCCCTTCTGCTCTGATGATCCCTGAACCTTGGTTTGAGGGATTTGAGAGAGATATCTCTTTAAGACGAGAGTACTCCACAGTCTCTTATTCTCTGCATGTGAACCAGTTGTGACCCTATTTAGTAATCATCATTTGCTGCAAAAAGAAGCTTCAATGGAAGCATAGAAAACTGATAAATTCAGACAATTTTAGCTATGTCCCAGCCTTCTACTGAGTATGTGTTATAGGAAAGTACATAATCTTAAGTCTTACTCCCAGTGTTATCACACTCTAGAATCCAGAGAAGGTAAACTGCATCACCAAGGGAGTAACAATGCTTGCACATATCTGAAAAATTATTATGATATACGCTGGACTGGGATTTGAGTTATGAGTGTCCATACTAGAGACAGACAACTAATGTTTACTTAAGTAAACTTAAAAAGAAGGTAGTTACTTTTAAAAATGATAACAAGCTGCACTCATAAAAGTTGATATTGTGCTGGGAGGGATAGAAGTCACAGAAGTAGTCAACTTCAATGGTAGAGATTGAAGGTGGAGCCATATTTTGGAGGCCATTCAAATGCTTGCTCTGTGGATGGTTTCTAAAGATATCTGAAGAGGCCAAAACATAATTATAAATATAGTTGAGGATATATCCTTGTAGTTTGATGAGGAACCTTCTGGATGTATGCTCAGGAGTGGTATGGCTGGGTCTTGAGGTAGAGCTATTCCAAGTTTTCTAAGGTATTGGCAGGCTGATTTCCATAGTGGTTGTACAAGTTTGCACTCCCACCAGTAATGAAGGAGTATTCCCCTTTCTCCACAACCGTACCAGCATGTGTTATCTTATGAGTTTTTGATTAAAGCCACCAAACCACAAAGTCATCCATCTCCTCAACTATGTTCATAGCAACTTTATTTTTTATACCTAGAACCTGGAAACAACCCAGATGTCCCTCAATGGAAGAGTGGATAAAAACAAAAACAAAAACAAAAAAAACCTTGGTACCTTTATACAATGGAATACTACTAAGCTATCAGAGACCAGGAAATCATGAAATTTACTGCCAAATGCATGGAACTAGAAAATTTCATTGAGAGTGAGCTAACCCAAACCCAGAAAGTTGCACATAACATCTATTCACTTCTAACTGATTTTTAGCCATATAGTACAGGATAACTATCCTACAATCAACAGACTGAAAGGAACAGGAACATAGACTTTGTTACTTGTTAGTGGGCCAATTTGCCCTAGTAGAGCTGCCATCTAGCCCCCCAGTGCAAGAGGAAGCTCTTAGCCCTCATATGACTGATGAACTGGCAGGGGGTGATATGTGGAGGCACCCCACACCAGAGGTGTAGGATAGGTGGGAGATGGGGGAGAGGTTGTGAGAATGGGACCAGTAGGGTTGGAGGGAGGAGACTGTGATGGAGATGTAACTCGAAGTAATAAATAAGCATAAAAAAAGGAAGAAGCAGACAGGGATTAGGAAAGGAGGATTAATAATTGTAAGGAAGTGTGAAAAAGTCATATGAAAACCTACTATTTTAAAAGTTTCATATATATATACATGTAAATAAAACTTTAATTAATGGTATGTCACATGGGGAGATAATGCTCTTCCCAGATGCCTTAAATTGTGAAAAAAAAAAAAAAAAGCTAGTAACAGATGTGGGAAGCGTCTCTTCCATTTGTTTGTCACAGAGGTCCAAGAAACTCCTCAAACAATACAGGATATTGCTATTACACTTGGTTGCACACCAGACTTGAGAGTAAATCCCTATTGTTGAACACAACACTCACTTTAGTCCTATGACATAGAGAAGTCAATCTGGTATGGGCCTGGAAACCTCTTCTATGATGGCTTGATTGCATAGGGTTGAAATGTGCTATGAAGGCTTCAGAGGAGAAAAAATTCAAACAGTCTTACCTAGCTACAAACTTTATGAAGGATAATAAGGTCCAGCCTGACAAGATAGGCCATAGGTACATTAGTGGCATGAACATCTTAGAGGTAGCCAGTAGCTGTCTGACTGAATCTATGGCCTGTTAAATAGGAACTCGTGCATGATAATGTGAACCTGGCCAAGAACATGTTGCTAGAGATGCCATAAACCCAATGGAGAGTCTATGACTATTATATTGCTAAATGTATATAGTATCCATTTGCCTACTAATTCCATATACTTATATTCTCACCTGCCATTGGAGAAACTTCTTTTTGTAATGGAAGGACTTAATAATGAGAAATACTATGAGTTGTAACTCAGAGAACAGTGGCATGCTAAAACCCAGTCACACATCTATTCGGACCTCCTTCTTCAAAGGAAACATGTTGCAAGGAACAGGAGAGAAAAAGATTGCTAGAGCCAGGACCAGGAGTACTCCTGCAAATTAGTGTCTTTTGGAAATGCAGGGATGTTGCATCCAGAAACTCAGTGGAGCTGAGATTACTTCATAAAACCCACACAAGATCAGACTAGTCAACTTTCTAGTGAAAAGAATAGGAATCCTACTTGAGAAATTACTGGCATAAAATCAGGCCCAATGGAGTGAGGAGAAAGTCAGTTTTCCTCAGTATTGTGATCACTAGTGGGTTGCTCATATCTTATACTCATGTTCATATACGAGAATTAACTTGCCTCAATGATTATATATTATACATATGAAGTTGGGGTACAGACATAGAGCATAGGAAGGGGAAAGAAACCAAGGAGTTCTTAGAATTGGGGAATGAGGGTGATGGTGATCAATACATCATATTTATGTATAAAGTTCTCAAAGAATGCATTATTAAAATTAAAGGGACAAGGGCCTCCTCACACACTGGGGGCATACAAGGCAGCACTACTATACTAGGACAAGTGTCTCACTGACAGGAAAAAATATCTATGTTCATGTTCCCTTTGGTGCATTGGTTGTAGTATAGTTATCCTGTAGTATATGGCTAAAATCCTACTATAAGTGAATAGATGCCATGTGCATCCTTCTGAATCTGGGTTAGCTCACTCAGGATGAGCTTCTCTAGTTCCATCCATTTGGCTGCAAATTGCATAATTTCATTGTTTTTGATAGCTGAGTAGTACTCCATTGTGTAGATGCACCACAGATTTTTAATCCATTCTTCGGTTGAGGGACATCTGCATTGTTTTCAGTTTCTAGCTATTACAAATAAGGCTTCTATGAACATAGATGAGGAAACTTCCTTGTGATTTGGGGAACTGGGACAGGGGACTGTTATCTAGGGACACTCCACTCCAGAGAAGTGGGATTACTAGGACCCGCTGGTCCTAGTAATTCGTGGGGGCGAGGAGGACCGCAACCTGAAAAAAGAACGGACGAGAGAGGGAAAGGACTCAAGGAAGCAATTGCTTGTCAAGAGCCATGTATTTGAGCGCAAAGCGCCTTTTTATAATATGCTTTACAAGGGGAGGAGGTGAGAGGGGCCAGGTGGTGGGAAAGTACAGAATCTTCTTGGCCTGTGCCCTGGACATTGTATGATCTACCCATTTTTCTCAGAAGACACGGTACACTGCTTTGAATCCATCAGTAACTGCCAACCCATTTTTCTTCAGAAGACACGGTACACTGCTTTGAATCAATCTGTAACTGCCAACCCGGAACTTTGCGGTTGCCAGGCAGTATGAAGCTGCAGGGGACATTGTGCAGGTGGGGAAAGGTAGGGGGTGAGGGTGAGAGGCGAGGGTCTTAGCTTCTGACAGGATGGAAGGGATAGGGGGTAGAGGGTGGGAGGGCCGGACTGGGAGGGGTGGAAAGAGGACACTGTGATGGAGATATAACCTGAAGTAATAAATAAATATTAAAAAAAGAAAAATCCAGGCATGGTGGTAGTCCTAGTGCTGTGGGGGAGGGAGAGTGGGCAGGGACAAGCAGATCCTTGGGGACAGCACCTGGGAAACCACACCCAAGGCTGCACTCAGGCCTCCATATGCATGAGCACACATATGTGTAAGCACCAGCACACACTGGCGCATACACACTCACACTCACACACACACACACACATGCATATGTTTGATAACAATAGCTATGCTATGGCCTTTATGCTGAGCAAGCAAATGGAAGCAAATGGTCTGTGGTTACGGGAGCAAATGAACTGCTTGTCCTAAACGTTCTCCAAAATGTCAATGCTTTTATGACTGGGATTAGTGATCCCATTTGCTATTTGCTTATGTTAAGTAATGAGACTGATCATCATATACTTGTATACATAGATCCCATTATAATCTCATTGCTTATAGTTATTTTAATAAATCATTTGGGTTGCCTATGGAAAAAAAGAATATTGTTTACACTAATGAACATTTTCACAGTTTGAAAAAATTACAGGTTATTGGTGATGACCATTGTTCCACTACTGGAAGTTCTTCCTGGCATATATTCTACATGGACACTTAAGAACCCCCCCTCCCCCACACACACACTGTAGCTTCTGCTTAATTTAGAAACTGCAAATCTATAAGGAAACTTTTTTCATAAATACAAAAGGAACATTGTTATGAGAGCTCCTCATAAAAACACACAGAGAACCAACCATACCTATGCAAATAAAAAGGTTCTCATGAAAGGCCTATATGGAACATTTCTGTAGATATTCCTGATTTAGTAACAATCAGAAGTTTTTCCTATATCTTAAAGATGAATTCATTGATTTTTACTATCCTTTCCTTTTATAAAGAAAATAATCATTTCTGTCCTGCCAAAGAGGGCTCTGATACTGATGTGTAAACTTTATGACAATAAATATATAAATTTTTTAAAAAATTAAAGGGACAAACTGAGGAGTTTTAGCACTGGGGAGACAGAGACAAGTGGATCCCTGATATTGGTATATCCCTGATAATCACTGGCCAGCTATCACAGCCTAATCAGTGAGGTCCAATAGCAATGACTGAGGGCATCTGAAAATAGAAGTGATCTGCACTGAAGAAATGATGCTGAAGTTCACCACTGGCTACACGCGTGCATGCGCGCGCGCACACACACACACACACACACACACACACACACACACACACACACTCCACACATACTTAAAACTCTCTTTGTGGGACATCTTTTTTATGACAGTATAGCATCCACTTGAGAAGGGAGGATGAGGCTGGAGATGCTTTTCATTTTAACTGCATGAAGAGTTGCCTCGCGCTTTGAATCATTCTGTCTACATTATCTACTTGGTAGCAGATCAGCAGTCTGAGAAGTGCCAAAGTATGTGATAAAATTTCGCATTGTATTATTCTAGGTTATTAAGTTCACTCTATCAACTAGCATTACTCTGTACATTGTATTAAAGTTTGCAAAGGAATTCATTTCTGATGTTCAGTACTAATTATGTAGGAGATATCCATTACCTGGAGATAATTAGTAAGAAGGAAGTCCCATGACTCTGTACAGCAGATCCCCTGATACGATGCCATTATTTGCAGCGCTTGAGTGTGTTATGACAGCCACCAGGTGTTACAGACATCTCTGAGCTAAAGTAGAAGGAAGAAAAACTCTTGAAAACATCTTTCCAAATAAGCAAAGCAGATTTTTTACCACATAAAATGTCTGTCTTACATTACAACAAAATAAATCCCAGCTGTTTTAACTAAAGACCGAACAACTTGTGTCAGTCCACATGAATTACAATGCTCCTATACATTCTGCACTCAAAAATCCCTCAGGTACACTCTAGCAGGCATTCAAACAGCAGAGCAGAGGCAGACCAATCTCTTGGGGATGAGCAGACATTGTCAGCATGACTGAAGCAGTCCCATCCGAGATCTGTGTCTGGGTTCATTATCCACGAAAATATGCTTTAGCAAATATCTACAGTCTTGCTTTGGATATGCTAGCTGACATTGCTGCATATTGGGTTATGGAATCTAAATGGAATGAGAAAGATAGGGTTCTAATTTGCATATTTGTCTGACTTTACAATAGTGTCTTCTTTTAATGGTAAGTGGGTTTTATGTCTCCTTATTTGGCTTATCAAAGCAGGCCTGTGCATGCATGCATGGAGACTTTAAGGATAATAGTAGCCTCTCACTGATATTCAAAACACAGTCTCCTGTCTAAATGTTTCTTCCTGCATGCACACATTTTCATGTGTTGTGATTGCCCAGTTAATTGATACAGAAAACAAACAAACAAAAACTTGTGGGGTTCTGTGGAATTTTGATTGCTCAAGAGTATAATTAAAATTTGCTCAATCTCATAAGATTCTAAAACATTTTTAAAAGGGGTATTTTCACAGCCATAATAATGTGGCTCTCTCTCTAGGTTCTAGATGACGTTTCCATGTTTCTAGAAGACTTGTGGTGTAAGGGAGTGGACCAGTTGAGAACACTGGAACATTATTCCACAGGCATAGGGGTGTGTAGCTTGAGACAGAAATAACCCATAGTGTGGACTGACAAAGAACTGTGCCATTTGATAATTTAGGTTTAAAGGACATCATCAATATGACTTGTCACTGCCAACAATGAGATAATAGGAGGATTCTTCAGGAAAAATCAGTCCTCCTAAGATGAAGATAGCTTCTAGTAGTTGACCATAAAACTCATTAAAGAAACAGCATGCGTGCACACACACACACACACACACACACACACACATGCACCTGTGTGTAAAGCTCTTGGGAATGAGATGCTTTACTAAGGAAAATAAACTAATGATTCAGGGAAATTTAGAACAGTTAAGAACATTGTGACAATTTGTAGATCCACAAAAGCAAACAGAAAATTTTGGTTATTTAACTAATCATAAAATTTTACAGCAGATAACATTCCAATGAGAGTAAGACAAAGAAAATTTACTCATTAAAAAGCTCAGTATAGTGACCTCTAGCACATTTCAACTGAGGAGTCACTAGAAAGGTGATTATGAATTTATGCCCCAAGTGGAATATCAGTGATTTACCTGATAATATCTGGTCCATTATGGAGCTAGGGTCATGCACAAAAGGGGGGCTTTATGAAAAAATCAGCTATAAAATTTAAAAATTAGTCAATGTAGTTTCACTTTTAATATCCATGGTTTCATTAGCAATGTGTAATTAGCTAGATTTCTAGTACTGGGAATGAGTACCTTCATGTTTAGCATATCTTAAGACCAACTGGAGAGCTGTTAGTTAACTCAAGGTATATGGACCAGTATTGAATCCTTCGCATTACAGTGGCATGATGGTCATTTATGTGGTTCATAGGTGTCATGGGTAGGTAGGACTGTTGTGTGCCTCTCCTTTGGAAGCCTGATTGAAACCTGGTCCCATGAAAATTAATCCTCAGGGAAAAGGCATTCATGTCAGTTGCAGCTTATGAGTCTCTGGGACCTTTGTCTGAAGTGCATAGTGTCTTCAAAAATAGGGATTTAGCTTTCATCTCTGGGGTTAATCAAGGACAATGTCAATGGGCTGTATGTTTTGGTGTCCCTTAACCCTAGCCAACAACAGAAAAGTGGGATTCTCATGTCTGTTATTATGGTTTTTGTTAGGTAGCCTTTGGCTCTTGGAGGAAGCACTATCATCCCAGATGAGAAAAGTTCATTATCACTATGCACATATATTAAACCATGAAATTATATGTATTATTGTTTTTAATTCTAGTGCAGTAGTTAATACTATTTTGAATTTTTCAGACATCCTTATTGTTATTTTGCGTACTTGCTTCCTTATTCTATATTCTTTCCTAAAGAGCCCCTTGTTCCCATTTCCCTAATAAGAGCACTTGTACCCACTATTCTCCCTTTCCAATGCTTCCAAACACCTTCTCTTGTCAATGCATTTTAATAGTATCAATTTATTGTATTTATGTATGAATATAAACATATTCATCTCATAATTGTTTTACTTAGCTTTAATTCCCCTTTGTTAATACCTATGAATTTAAATACATAAAATTCTTAGTGCTTAAATTTTATATTCTCAAAAATAATATTTAACTCCTCATGTCTCTGAACAAGATTAGAGAAACCATTGATTCAGGTTTAATACAGAAGCAAGTCACAACACAAACAATGGAAAATTCCCTACTTCCTCTTTCACTGGAATGATTGAACAGTTTCTTTTAGCTTTGGGTTCTCTGTCCTGGAATAACTGTCTCCAAACAACCAGGAATTAAAAGTACCTCCTGTATTGTTGTCATGTTATTCTTCATTTATTCTTCATAATATTTTCAAATGAGATTAAAAAGTGTAAGAATTTTCTTCATTGCTTAGAATATTGTCCAGCTCTGTGTTTTTGTTTTTCTTTGATATTTCATAACATATTAAAGGCATTTCTTTCAGAGTACATGTGGTTATCTAGAGTCATAAATATGAGCAATCTTATGACTTAAGGAAACATTTTTACATATTTCTGTTTGGAGAATAAAGGTGCTTTGAAAAATATATTTGAAACAGGTGGAGGATCAACATCTATGAGAAAAAGAAATAAAAGAAGAGATGAGGTACCCAGTACAACCTATATCAGAATGCAAGCAGTTAAGCAGAAGATGATTACCAAAACACATAAAAAGACTGGCTAGTTCTTACATGAGACCTACACTTACAAATTTTTCTTGTATCTAAATGTCTTAACTTCAGGTGGCATCTTGATAAAGTCTAGAATCATCTGAGGGAATTTCAATTAAGACATTGCCTAGATTAGATTGGCCGGTGGCCATGTCTGTAAGGGACTGTCTTGATATGAGGAAGACCCAGCCTACTGTAAATGGCAACATCCCTAAGAAGCTTGGTCTTGGCTATGTAAGAAAGTCTGTGAGTAAGGCAGCAAGTAGCACTGCTCTACTACTCCAGGTTCTGGTTCTAGGTGTTTCCCTTGAGTTCCTGTTCTAACTTCCCTTATTAATGGACAGTGTCCTGGAAGTGTAAACGAAGTAAACTCTGTATCAAATTGAATTTGGTCAGAAGTTTTTTCACAATATCAAAATGAAACAACACTAAAAAGCACAAAAAATAAATCATGATGGAATAAAATCAATGCCTTATTCAAATGGAGAAAAATGCAGTATTACAGATAGAAGTTTGCATGTTTTCATAAGCCACTTTAAAATTATTTGTAAAAATTCACATAGATGGTTAATTGCCAGATGGACGGACGGACAGGTAGGTAAGTTGGTAGGTAGATAGATGGATGGATAGATAGACAGACAGACAGACAGACAGACAGACAGATAGATAGATAGATAGATAGATAGATAGACAGATGCATGGATGGATAATACCTAGATAAACTTTGGGTGGGCAAACCACCATTAAAATCCATCACACATATTGTACTTACAGACAATGCAGTATGGTTACTATGGAAACATGCACAGATTGAGGTTTCACTTTTCTATTCTTCTGTTCTATTCTATTCTATTCTGTTCTGTTCTATTCTATTCACAATAGAATGCCTAGGTAAAGTGTGGGGCATCCTGATAACCTGGAACATAATGCAGGAGCCCATGTAGATAACTTTCTAAACATTAACAGTTTTCACTAAACCAAACCAAAGTAGTGCTGCCCGACCTGTCTCTATATGACCTTCGAATAATACTATGATTTCTACATTTTAGAACAAATATTGCTTTATTATGTAAATACTCAAGGGACAGAATTTAAAATAATTATTAATAGTATTTTCCTAGAGATGTTAAGTACTAAGGTAATATTATAGTTAGGTAATCACATTTAATATCTATAACATTAAGAATATTCTTTCTTGAGAGGGATAAATATATCTGATTATATAGGAAGTGCAGGGCCTGCAGCTTCCAAAACTAAAAAATGACATACCAGTGGCTGCCTGGACAGTTCCCATTTTCTCTCCATACATTACAGCATCAATCTTCAGCCATTTGGCTCCATTTCTCTGACAGACATTGATTGTAGAGCAGGAATTATGAAGGGCTTACCTACCCTGTCTTGGCAGAGCTGTTTATCCCTCTCAGGTCTCTGAGGTGGTTGAAGAATAGATAGCTAGAGTCTCATAGTTAAATTTTGAGTTGTTTAGGAATCAAGAGGGTGTTCTGGATCTAAGAAGATATTTTTAAAATTATGAGGCAAGTTAGTATGAAAGCTGAGTTAGATATAGAACTTTAAACTCATGGAGATGGTTAGATAGTAGAATGTTAAAGTCAGGTGCCAAATACATATGGACTGGACATTGGGAATGTATGCTAAGCCATATAACTCTTATAATTGTGGCCTATTTATTTCTGTTGTTTTGTATTGTATTTATAGTTATAAGAAAAGGAACCATTTTTTGGACTGAAAGGGAGAGCTGTTGGGGGGAAAAAAGAAATACCTTAAACTAAAAAAAAAAAAAAAAAAAAAGAAGGGAAGAGGATGGGGGGATTGAGGGGGAGGAGGTTGGGAGAGTGGGACTGGAGGGGGGAGTAGGGAGGGGATTGTGATTGAGATGTAACTTGAAGAAATAAAAAATAAATTATTAAAAAATATTGGTTAAACATTTCAAAAACACATCTTGTAATATGACCCTATTTTTATTGATTTATATGTGACAAAACATTTATATGAGAATGTGTGTTTAATGCAATAATAATAAGGAAGTTACAAAAAACCTAAAAAAAAAAACACAATCAAAACAAAAACAATAAATAAAGGGACAAAATCATGGAGCTGATTTTGTGTTGTCCATCTATTCATGCATATGGGACCTTCCCTGGATTATGGTTGAAATATTCAGTCCCATTCAACTAATATCTCTCTCTCTCTCTCTCTCTCTATACATATATATATATATATATATATATATTTCCCTCTCTCAGGAGAAACAGATTGCTATAGCTTCATGACTAGGCTTGGCTCTCATGCCTCCTTCCTCTCCTCTATAATAGAAACAATCTTAAAATAGCAAAGAGAGAAAAAAGTAGTTCCTCAGAAGAGAAACTCAATTTCATGGACTCAAGAAAGTATCAAATGGCTTGAAAATAGATTATATTTCCAATATATTTTATGATGTATTGGTCTTGTCTTGCTTTTGATAACAGACAATCTTATCAATTTATCAGAAATAAAACATTAAAGACTATGTTAGAGACACTGTTTATTTAAAAACTAAAATAAGTAAAGCCTTTAAAATAGATTACCTTTCCAACCAGTACAAGGCATAATTTTTTCCTCTTTTTATTCGGTGGACATTTATTTGTTTATGTGTTCTTCTCTTCCTCAGGACTCTTGTAACAGCTCTGAATTTTATTTTTAAGGGTAGTGAAGTCTCTCTACACATTTCACTCCCCTTATCTATGGTTGGAATAACAGATCATCATCTTCCGTGTGTGAGAAGAATGTAATACAGGCTACAATATTCAATAGTTATTATTTATCTGGCTACAGGGACATGTTCCCAATTTGTCTTGAAGGGTAATGGCTCTAAATTGAGTGTATTTCAGAGTTTTCCAGTTATTCCATTATGACTTAAATCTTTGAAACAGTGACAGTCAAGATGCTGAAGTTACTTGCCTTTTTGGAAAGCAAAATAAATATGAGAAAGGCAGCAAGTCATGATAAGACAGTGAGACTTTCCGGTAACAGATGATACTCTGGGCCACCAAATTCTGAAAACACCATTGTTGTTTTGCAGTGATGTCACACCTGCCATCATCATCATCTCCAAACTACAGTAAACTTCTTTAGTAAATATGCCATTGCTTAAATATCAGTTACAGTTCTTTTACTTCAGTGTTTATCAACCTTTGGGTCATGACTCCTTTGGTCTTGAACAACTCTTTTACAGGGTTACATATCAGATATACTGCATATCAAATATTTACATTATGATTCATAACAGTAGCAAAATACAGTTATGAGTTAGAAACAAAAATAATTTTATGTTTGGGGTCACACAATATTGTATTAAAGGGACACAGACTTAGGAAAATTGAGAAACACTGTTTCAGATTGACATCTTAACTGTAGCATTATTTAAAGTAGGTTAATTTCAAATTTGAATATAAGTATTTTAACACCTGAGGTGGTTTCAGTGAGAATGGCTTCCATAGTCACTGATGTTTGAATGATTGGTTTCTAGTTGGTGGAGATGATTTGGGAAGGATTAATAGGTGGGGCTTTGTTTAAGAAGATGGTCATTGGAGATGAACTTTGAAGTTTCTAAAGACTAACCCAGTCATAGTCTGACTTGGCCTCTAAATTGTGGGTGAGATATCAGCTCTCATGTACTGCTTTAGATACATGTGTTCCTGTCTTATACCATGGACTCATCCTTTGAAATTGTAAGCAAGCCCTCAATTAATTGCCTTATTTTATGTTACCTTGGCTATGACGTCCCTTTCCAACAACAGAAAAGTTACTAAGACACTACCTTTCTTAAGAACTTTGAGGAATAAAATGATATTTTCAATACAGTTCTGGCCTTGAATGTTTGATATTTCAATATCCTGTATCATCAGCATCAGGTCCCCTTGCTGTTTTGGGGATAAATAAGATGTATAGATGTTACTCCCCCATCACTACACTTTTCTAAGTGTTTGTGAATTATTCTCCTTCCCATTTTTACTAAGGCATGAAATAATCAGGATAGAATATTACACAAGATTTTCTCATCAAAAACTGCTATTTGAATTAAATATATTTCTCTGTTTTACAACAATGAAGCAAAGAATTTCTTTCATTGTTTTTAAATAATGCAACAAGTTTTCTCTCATGTGGAAAAACAGAAACCAGCCCTCTCATAACTGCACTGAGGCTGTGCTCTGAACAACACAGCATCTGTCTGAGGTTCTGTCTTTAAGACTGTGGTGCAGGGTGCTAATGAAAATCCAAGAAGATGGCAGCAAAAGGAAATAATGTGGTGTGTAAAAGAAAGATGTGCTCAGTCATAGGTCATTTGAAATTCTAGTAACCATGAAAATTTATGGAAAATCTCGGTAACTTACTTTAAATTGATAGATCAAACTGATTTTCAAATATAATAAAATCGTAACATGAGGTTCATCCTTAGTTTCACGGGTTTCCAAGCCATCTTCTTAGCTTTCAGTTGTTTATTTAGAATATCTTTTTTATATTTTGGTGGGAGTTATGCTAGATTAAATAATACTAATGAAAATATGTTGTCTGTATAATTGTTTTAAAAACTTTAATATAAAACAAACACAGAGTTTTATTAAAAAAATGAATTATGTGTTCTTGAAGAAGGGGCAGGGGGTGGGAGTGTGGGGCCAGGAGGGGTGGAGTCATACAAATTTAAATAGTCATAAAAAACTATGACTATTGAAATTAGAGAAAGGCTTTCCTTGCAGATAAGTATATTGAGAATAGCTTGATCTATGAGGTTCACGTGCCACTTCATGCAGAGTGCAAGATGCTACATGGATAATTACTATTCACTGAGCTTTGAAACATAAAATATAAATACGTACTAGAATTAAGCCATAACACTTCATACAACAGTACAAACAAGTTAGGACATGGTATTAGTCATACACAAGATTCTTATTTAGGAGAAATAATTTTAATGTTTCATTTTAAATTTTAAGTAAATTAAAACTATTTAAAAACTTGATTTTGTCCAGGCTCTCTATATTTCAAGTGATCCCCAATTGAACATGTCTCTAGTAAAGGATAAGAAAGATGACTCTTTGAATTGAAGCTCTTGATGCTTTTCTGAGGAACACAGAATGGAAAGTCCATTGCTCAGTTCACATCTCTGCAGATGCAAGGATGTGCCCATCCATCCACACAATGCCTAAAACATCATCAACTGGCCGTGCACTTCCTGTTTAATCAGACATATTTATCCTTCTCAGGTCTCTGATGTGGTTTAAGGCTAGATAGTTACAGTCTCACAGTTAAATTTCAAGTTTAGGAATTAAAGGAATGTTCTAGCTCTAAGAAGATGATTTTAAGTTGGTAATGCAAGTTAGGATGGAAATTGAGATAGGTATAGGACTTTAAACTCATGGATATAGATGGATAATAGACAATTGATGTCGGTTACGGAGTATGTGTGGACTGGACATTGGGGATGTATGTTGTTCCTTGTAATTTTCATAATTGTTGCCTAATTATTAAAAAAATGAATTATGTGTTCTTGAAGAAGGGGCAGGGGGGTGGGAGTGTGGGGCCAGGAGGGGTGGAGTGAGGGGACTGTGTTGGAGATGTAACTTTGAAGTAATAAATAAACATAAAAAAATGAAATACACAAGAAAAGCATGAAGCCTACGAGCAGCTTCTTGGAGTATTGACAGAATTTGAAAAATTCTGTGACTCCTAGAAGGTGGCACTTACACATAGTGAAGTCTACCCTATGACCGAGCAGGTCTCTGATGTTATTCTAGGAGTTGGTCTTGAATGTTCAACTGATATCAACTATCTCACCTAATTCTACATTTGCCAGGATTATCACTACTCTGTGTGGTAGTCCACCTGTGGGAAAATCATCAAAGTGGTTTCCTACTTTAATATGAAGATCCCTGGCCCCTAAGTAGACTATAAAATTCTCTTCAGAAGACTGAGCTAAATGACTAAGTGCAAGGCACTGACAGCTGTGTCAAAATGTGGGAAATACACTGAAAGTAATCAAATATTTTCCTTTCCTGATATCCTGTTTCTACGACTCACATTTAAACACAAAGTAAAGCCTTGTAAGTGTAAGAGACTGCTAGTAAGAAATATCAAAGTATTCATACTTCTAAACAAAAGTCAATTACTTTTTCTAATTTTTATATTTATAACAGGAAAAAATAGAATTTAGAGGTAGTTAACTCACATTGTTAATTGGACAAAGCTACTCCCAGAAGCTGTGGGTTATTAAATAAAGACCCCAGTGTCATAGATGTGAGTTGTTGGTCAGAGAAGGCCAAAAGTCATCAAAAATAGTGCACATACAAACTCTTGTCATTCCTCTTGTTTGCTAATCATAACTAGATGATATGACCCTTTGATGAAAACACACAGTGTGGATACATGGTATAACTCAAGCAGGAACAGAGCTGGAAGAGCTAGAAGTTCCTTCCATGACATTAGGTCCTCTGCATCATACTGGGAGTGAAAAACCATCAATGGTCATACACAGATATGAATCCCACAATCTATAAGGGAAACATGCCAAACAATAATGGAATTAAGCAACTACTTCTTTAAAATAGTATCTGACTCCAATATTACTGTAAACCTAATCAAGAACCCATGGTAAAGGGGATCTTAATCCCTATGGGTGAACTAAATAGAATTGTTTACCAGATTTACATAATGTAAAACTGCCTTCTAAATATGTATCCTATGCCCATATACAAATGCCCTTGCTTTCTTTAATCAGAGGGCACTGCCTTTTATATAAGTAGTAGTGAATACAGAGATGTGTAATTACACAAGGCACTGAGAATAAATGCCCAATTAGTGTTCATGCCCAAGGAATATACTTATATCATCCATTCTAAAGTCCAGGTAACATCATGGAGGAGGGGTTAGAAATAATGTAAGATCTAGAAGATAAGGGAAAGGATTACAAAATGCCATCTCTTAGACAAGATGCAGTCAGGACTCAAATTCATGGAAGTTGTGGATGTTTAAACTGGGACTTCAGTTGGCATGGAAGGAGGAGCAGCTCATGGGGGCCCTATCCCTCACTGGTGAACTATTTGTTACTGATAGATTCAGAGAGAGGGGAAAGTTGTTTTAGTTTTGTAGTTATTGATGACTCCACCAAGCTTTAATAAATACCCTGACTCAATGTTCACACATATGGTTATGGTTAAATTACATGGGTCACAGAGCAAAACCAAAAGTCAGGAACCTTGAGAGGGTATGTCTAAGAAAGAGGGAGGGATAGATAAGATTTAGAGGGAGATATGAGAGACCTGGAGGGAAAAATGTAATTAGAATATATCAGATACATGTATGACAATTTTGAATAATAAAATTAATCATTTTAAAGACATAAAATTACCATCATTTATATAATTATATCAATAAACTGAAACACTAATGAGAATCATATACTGTATTAAAGTGATGTATATTTTATCCAAGAAATATATACAATCTCTGATCTTTGAAAATTTTAACTAGTTAAGCATATTTTTATTCTTCTGTCTTGAGATGATTATTGACTACAATCAAGAAAAGAACCTGAAAATTTTGAATAAATTTACAAGTGTGAATGCAGAGAATTCATAAACTCATCCTTCGGTTGCATTGATCTTTGGTGAAAATGATAAACAAGATAATTGTAGAATTTCAAAGGATCCACTTAGAGATTTGAGATTTTTCTTAAAATTTTAATTAATAATAGCAAAATGAAGAAGATAGTTGACAATCACTGTAAGCCAGGAGATACTTTGTGATCACATAAGAAATACCTTGGAATAAGAAAGAGATGAGATGGAAGGAAGACTTGAATATTTTCTCCTTCAGAAAGTATAATGAGGATAAATAAAATTGAAACATTATAAAAATCCAAGCAACAGAGCCCATGTCAAGCAACATTAATTAGAAGACTGTTACTTGCCCTATGGTTTCAGAATATATAGCTTTCTTTGATATCAGTTTCTCCCATCTGTTACTCACATATTGTTCTAAAACTGATAGTTCTGTGATGTCATAGGGCGGTTCCACACTTTTTCAAGAAGGTAGAAAAAGCTGAACATATTCTTACCCACATCACTCAAGAAGTGCTGTGTTGTAGATATATCAGCATTTCTTGCACTTGACTGCTACATCCATTTGAATTTGAACCTTTGAACCTTATCACAAGAAGAGCTCAAATTTAAAAAATTACTTTTACAATGACTTTTCTAGGTAAACATCCACTGACAGTCACCTCAAAAGCATGTTTGTCTGTTTGTTTGTTTTAATTCTGAATTGATTCATTTATATTGCAGTGAGCTGGCCTGCTTAGTCATTTGCAGTAGAGTCCAGTATTAACAG
This sequence comes from Lophiomys imhausi, assembly GCA_907164525.1. Classification (NCBI taxonomy): domain Eukaryota; kingdom Metazoa; phylum Chordata; class Mammalia; order Rodentia; family Muridae; genus Lophiomys; species Lophiomys imhausi. The sequence goes on along the minus strand of CAJQZJ010028788.1, from coordinate 133,008 downwards.
CTGCCTCAGCATAAAATATCAATTTGTGTTAGTAAAGACCATTATTACTACTGGCCATTTGCTACAGTTCTAAAACACAGATTTCAACACCAAGATGTCTAATAATATTTCAAGTTCTAAATTGGGAAAATAAATATAGCAGATTCACTATGTCTTCTGTTATTTAATGATATCAAAAGTGTAAGTTCCTAGATAACCCAATTATTTTCTGTTGATAAGATATGTGAACTATTTCTTTACGGTAACAAATGCTTATAGAATTTATTCTCTTGTAAGGATTCCAATAATCAAATAAACATAAGTAAGCTATTCCTTCACAAAGGGATAGGATTTCAATTTGACCTTAGTCTGACATGCATGAGACATATCATAGTTACTTGAATCACAGATTAATTTTAAAATAACATCTAGCCTATTTGCAAATGATGAGCATCTGTGTATAAGAGTTTTCTTCTATATATTTGTTGTAACAAAACACAAGAAATAGAATGTTGTTGAAAGTTATTATATCTTTACATTTAGGTGACATAATATATTATGATAACAATGCCATGATAATCAGTAATCTTCAACTTTCACCATTCATCCCAATTGCCACCTCCTTCATGTAAAGACTTTCAGAAATGTCATTAACTAAGATTTGACCTCCGTTTACACTACTTATTTTTACTTTGTTTGGATAGGCATAAAATTCTTCTTTGACCTGCAATCATGTTTAAGCTTGAATGGCCGAGTATTCGTGTACAGAGTTATAACCTGGAAAGCCTTGGGTAATTCATATTTTATTTTAGTATATTCACATATTGCCTCCTTATGACAATGATATTACAAATAGTAAAACAGTTGATTTTATAATCCTATTATTGATATATGTAAAAAGCACATTTCCTACTTCCAATGTTGTTTAGCAATTTTCATAAAACTGTAATATTTCATCTTGTAGTGAATCTTGTTAAGACTGTAAGACCTCTGAAAGGTGGATCCTTAAGATTCAGGAATAAAACAGTTCTAAAGAATCAGGAAGCCCCTACAACCTGCTAGATATGAAAAAGCCACTCCTTACATATATCCTGAAAGGACTGCTAAGAAGAGATTCTCCCTCTCTTTTGCCTGTCTAGCTGCCTGCAAGTCCTTCAGAGAACTCTAGGTTCCAATTTTCATAACTTGTCACTCATGCTGATAGTCACTTATGCAGGCTGTCAATGATGATGCTGCCTTTTATTTGTCTTTGCCCTGTAAGTAACTCCAACAATCATACTCCCATAAGTAATCCAAATAAATTCATTTTTTAAATTAAGTTGGACTTTAATGGTTATAGTTACTTTGGCTGGTCAACAGTTCTCCATCCAAGGTGAATAGAGGTTTTCCTCATCTGCCCAAGAAAAGTCTTACACAACACAAATGTTTAAGAAAACATTACTTAGGCAACTGGATTACTATAAATTTTTGGACAATTATGATGCTTTTCACAAAAGGTGTTTTGGGGGAGAAAGAAGTGTATGTTACTCAGGAAAGATATCTACTTAAATATACAATGAACCAACACTGAGAGATAAGCTGTGCTAGATATTAACAAGAGAGATGAGAACAAGACATAACGTGTTAAGAAAAAGTTGTAATTTTTTCTAATTAAACTTAATGTGAACAAATTGTTATGAAACACATAATTATTATTCAGATATTTTCTTTAAAACTCTGAGTACTTGTGGATTAGTGAGGAATCTTCTGTATGTATGCCCAGGAGTGGTATGGCTAGGTCTTGAGGTAGAGCTCTTCCAAGTTTTCTAAGATATTTCCACACCAATTTCCATAGTGGTTGTACAAGTTTGCACTCCACCTAACAAAGAAGGAGAATTCAGCTTTCTCTACAACCTCACCAGCATTTGCTGTCATTTGAGTTTTCAATTTTAGTCATCTGACAGGTATGAGATACCTGGTAGTGGGACACTTTGCCCTAGCGGAAGTGCCATACAGGCCCCCAGTGCAAGAGGAAGCTCTTAACCATCATATGACTGATGAACTGAGGAGACTGAGATGTGGGGGCACCCCACACCAGAGGAGTAGGAAAGGGGAAGAGGGGATAGAGTGTGGGAGGATAAGACTGAGAGGGGTGGAGGGAGAGGGCTGTCATGGAGATGTAGCTTGAAGTAACAAATAAACATAATTAAAAAAAAAAACCTCTGAGTATTGAAGAGAGATCTCTATGGCTCTGAAAGTTTGGTATGACAAAAATGACACTGGTAACAAAAAGGAAAATGAGGAAAAGGTTTATAATGCAGAAAGATCAACAGCCTTTAATTTTTCTTATATGTCTGGAATGTAAAAGCCAGAAGGGATAAATATAACCAAGGTAAAAGTGTCTTCCAAATTCAACAGTACTGATGAACATAGGAACTCACAAAGGCTCTGGAAACACATAGGGGCCAGCGGTGGGGGGCAGAGAGTGGAAATCAGTTTTCACCCCTCAAAGAGAAGCTGTCTTCAGCTGAATCAATTTGTAAAGAAAAAATTAATTTCTCCAGTGGAATATCATTGGGTTTATTAATCATACTTTAGGATATGTTTCATGACCAGCAGCTAATGACTAACACATTTTGGGGAAGGTCTAATAACATTGCTTCTGATAGATGGATTTCAATGCTGAGATCTGGTTCCTGCCCCTTCTGAGGCATTCTATTGATTGGTTAATAAAAGCTGCTGAAAGCCCATTAGCTGGGCAGAAAGAGTATAGGAAGGTGGGACTTACTGAGATTAGAACAGGAACTCTGTGTTTTCCACAGAGGATTAACTCATTCCACCAGAAGACATGGAAGCAGATAGATGTGTTTGAGGATGCTGGAAGGTAATCATAGGCACTTGGTGGTTTGGGATTGGTGATCTGATTTAATTTAGAGTAGCTAACTGCCCAACTAAAGGTTAGGTATTAAAACATTAAAAGGTCTTGGTGTATTTAATTATTAGAGAAAGGACCGCAGCAGCTTATAAACCATCAGTCCAAGCAATCCAGGGCCTTTGGACTCCCGGACTCCCGTCAAATTTCATCGAATCTCCCACCAAGCCACTGGTAATTCTATTGGCCTTATGAAACAAATTTTAGTACTTAACAAAGTTTAGGTTACAGGTGGTGTAAGCCACCCTTGGTCCAGGGCTCTTTCCCCAGGTTAAATCAGGACGCCAGGTAACACAGACAAAGACCACTGGCTGCTCTGCCAGGGGACAAACTGCTCCACTGGCCTAATCTTATAGTTTATACTTATTAATAAATACAAGTGATATTTAAATTTCAGTTTCAAACACATAAGAAATCAATGGTATTTTTATAGATCTTTGTTACGTATTGCTTCATTTGGGCATTTTTGTTTTGTGTTTTACTGGTCTTTATTTGGATATTATGGGTTTCAGTTTTCTGTTTTTATGGGTTTTTATTTGTGTGTGTGAGTTTTTTTAATTATTATTTAGTTTTGTGTTGTTGGTTTGTTTCTTTGTTTGTTACCAGATAGTCTGCTCTCTCTATATAGAGAGAAAGAAAACATGTGAGGTTGAGAGGGTAGGGAGCTGGGCAGGATCTAGGAGGAGTTGAGGAAGGGAAAAACATGATCACAATATATTATATGAAAAAAATAAATAAGAAGAAAAAGAAAAAAGAGAAAGAAGAAAGAGAGACAGAAACATTCAAGAAAGAAAGAATGAAAGAGAGAGAGAGAAAGAAAGAAAAAAAAGCTGATGATGAAGGCTAGGTGGCAAAACTAATTTGTCTAAGCACAAACCTTTTACAAATGTAATCGAGATAAAGTCCATGTAAACTACCTTAGAAAGAATAATTTGGGAAGTTTGAACTCAAATAATCTAAATTTTTGTTTAAAAAACAGATTTGTACTTAATTAGAAATAAAATATTATTGAAACCCTATTTTAGTAAATTAATGCTCCTAAAAATGCATTTAAGAAAGACAGATTGAACTACCCAGGAGGTAGGTTAATCGGGACCAAACCTATCAAGAACACCTCCAAAATGTGACACATACTAGTTCACATAGTGATGACTTTTCTGTGAAAAATGGGAGTGAAAAATAAAAGAAAGGAAAGCCTTTCAAAATATAGGAACTAATAAGATAATGTGAATTAAAATAGAGCATTTACTAGGAGAGTTATAAGCACAGCTGGGGACCATATGAGTAAAAAGTTCATAGCATAGAGACTATTAGTGGACAAATATTGTGAAATGTGGGAGTGCTTTGCACTTAAACCTGAACACAAAAAAACCTGCCTTAAGATTTAAAGTTGGAAATCTTAAAGAGATTTAAAATTATAGCAAAAAATAGCAGGAAATTATAAGTATATTCTAGATAGATGATATATATATATATAGATGTTTGATAGATAGATGATAGATAGAAAGATAGATAGATGATAGATGATAGATAGATAGATTAGATAGATAGAAGATAGATGATAGATAGTTAGATAGATAAATAGATATAAGGAAAAGATGAAGAAATCACAATGAAAATTGAAGGTAGTTTCTCTAGTATAATCCTCACCCCCAAACTGCTTGTCTCACAGCTAGCTCCTTGCCAGAGATCAGGGCCTTCACATGGCCTCTCTCTCCTTCTTTTGTGATTCCCCCTTCCAATGACTCTCTAGTTGCTCATAAGACAGAAACACACAGGAAATCAGTGCTTTTCTAAACACCCCATAATCACTACCACTTAGATCTCCCTGCAGTTTCTTGTCCCAGAAACATACTCCTGACCCAGCCAGGCCCATGTATCCCATGCTCCTTGTCAATCCTTGTAAGTCCACCTGACATTACATTGCCAATCCCCAGACATACAAAAGTTCCACAAGCAGGTACCCAGCTCAGACTGATGAGTCCCACCTGTGTGTTTATCAATCTTCAGGTCTGAACTAAGTGTCAGGTCTGAGCTAATATGTCAGTCCAGTCTGTTGAATCCACATCAGATATACAACCAACAAAACAAGCCCTCATGCCCAGTTATCATTAAAAATATTATAAAAGAACATGCTACCCCGTCCCCAAATCCACTAGTAATATGAAATATTTTACAATGGAAATTACATCAATTAGCACTGTAACACAGAACTTAAAAGAACAATCATAAACAAAAATCAAAGAATTCAAGGAGTTAAAAAAAAACACAAACACCTCAAATAAGCTAAAGAGAATGAATTTAAAGGCAATAAATAAATTACAAAAAATAAACTAGAAACATAAGGCTGAACAAAACGATGATGATCCAGGTTTTGAAAATCAAATTACATAATAAGAAATATTGAAAAGAACTCAAGCTAGAATAAAGATGTAGTTGAAATCCTCTATAATCCACATAAAAAAATTATGGGGAAATCCTTACATGTAAAATGTATCAGGTAGAAGAAAAAAATAAGAACTCACAGAATAATTAGAGAAATTACACCATAAGAGTAAAGAATGTGAATTCTTTTAAATATAAGAAAGGTACATGCAGGAATTTTAGACTACCATAGATAGACCAACACAATTCAAATTAATTGTAGGCCTGGAAATGAAGAATCCCATGTCAACGACCAGATAATTAACAATGCCATCACCCCAATTCGACCTGAAATCTCCAAGAAATAATGAACAATTTCAGAAAAGTGGAAAGATACAAAATCAACTTTAAGGAGTTAGTAGCCTATTCTACACCAACGACAAACACACTGTGTTATCTAGCTAGATTATTTGGGAACATTGAGGAAATACCCTCAAGAAATTGACCTGGGGGAAAATCTCTCGGGCATTTTCTTGGTTGATGGTTGATGTGGGAGGGCTCAGTCCACTGTGGTGGTGCCATCACTGGGATGTTAGTCTTGCCATGGCTGACCAAGCCATGAGGATCCAGACAGTAAGCAGCAATCCCCCATGGCTTCTGCATCAGTTCTTGTCTCCAGGTTCTTGCCTTGCTTGAATCGCTGCCATGATATCAGTGATGAGATTGTGGCCTGAGTGTTGTGAGCCAAAATAAACATTTCCTCTTCAAAGTGTTTTTTTGGTCATGGTGTATTATCACAGCAATAAGGCAGAAATGGGTACCAGATTGTAGGGAATTAATGGGATAGACCTGAATGTGTTTTTTAGATGACTGTGGAACAACCTTGGATCACTGGGCTGGAAAAGCCATTGAATGTTCAGAGTTCAATGGTCCAGTCTATGGGAACATAAAAGATAATGCTGAAAGCAATGCAAACAATAGAGGACTGGCTTGCAAAGTTTGAGAGGGAATTTTGAGAGGCCCTTAAAGATTCTGGAAGAATTTGCAGTTCTCATCATCTGGGCCTGAAGAATCAGCCATGATTAATAAGAGACCAGCCTCACTGAAGTGAAACCTTGCATTACTGGGACATTTGATGCCAGTTAGCTGGAATTAGAAAATTAGCAGTAATTAAGATGTGATCAGCATCAAAGGCAAAATCTGGGAAAGGTTTACTCAGAGTCAGTACACAGAAACTGTGTTCCAGAGTCAGCCAAGGTGGTACTTTATACCAGCACTCAAATTTGGTAATGTATAAGAGATTTTCAGATGATATTTATTTTGAAGGCAAGGAGAGGTTATGAAGGCATTGTTGACACTTGAGAGTGTGAGAGGCCAGGAGAGGCAGCTGATGAAGGGTCAGCCTTAGTAGTTAAAAAAATCCCAGGATTGAAGAGGCCATACATAGAAATTAAGCTAGACACCACGTGGCAGGTAGAATCCCCCAAGAGAGCACAGACAAGGCTATTTTTGAAGGCATGGGCTAGTTACAGTTAAGATTCAAGCATTTGCAGATGCTCTTACCATGGGTGAACTAAAAAAGGCTGTTTGGTGCTCAGAGGCTTATGAATGATTTTAGGATATCAAACACTGAAGACTTTACACTGTCAGAATTTCATATTCCCTTGTTGTAAGTAAACAAGTCTTTGTTCTCCCATTTTGCTGTATTTGGTGTAAAAATGTATTAAAATTTTCTATGTATTTACATATTTAGTGTTTTTATTTTTAATTTATTTTTATAATAGTCCAAAATTGGGAGACTTTGAAATTTTAAAGTGATTTTGGAGTTACAGAGCATTTATAGAATTTTACAAAGCTTTGATATTTTAGGGAGGTTTTGAATAGTTTAGAAGAGAGAAAGACAACTTATGTCAAAAGAAGAGAGGGGAAATGAGGGAGGAAAGATGGGAAAAGGAAAAGAAGATTATCACCTCAAATATTCTTCTAAACACTAGCTATGACACTTGGGATTTGACTCCATTTTTACCTTTATGTATCAAATAGCACCAGCAAATTTTACATAATACATTCACTCCTGATCAGAGTAATGTCAACCAAAAAACATCAGTATGTTTTCAGACACAATCTTCTTAATACAGTTCATGATATTAATCTTGTTTACCTGATCACAAGACTGATTATTCTGTAATGCTAAATGCAGTTAGAGAGAATAAAAATTTAAACCATGACTCAATATCAAACAATCTTTAGTTAAGAAACCTTCTTTAAGTGCCAAATTTTACAGATCTCTTTAGGTTTTTGAAGAACACCTATCTATCTCCACATATTTGGATATGCAAATGTTGCTTGTCTCTAAGCAACTTGATTTCCAGTTAACTTAGAAAACATATGTGATAAACTATGCTAGTACCTAACTAAATGACATGTTAGAATGACTATTAGTTTGCATCTCTAATTTTCCTAAACAGTTTGTGAAATTTTGATATTGAGACATGTCAGCTCCTGACAGGACTCCCTATTCTACTCCAAGTAGAGGATGAGCATCAAAGAATCTCCATTTGTAAATAGTTACATTAGTGGCAAGCCTGTCACTGGACAAGAAATTTACCTTGCTTGAACTATAGACAGAATGTTGTCTGAAAAGGACAAAACTTGGAATCAGGTAAGTCTACAGCCTACCTCTGCCAAGACAAGGTAGGCAAGTCCTTCATAACTCCTGCTTTACAACTGATGTCTGTCAGAGATACTGGGCCAAGAGGTTGAAGATAGATGCTCCAATGTATGGGGAGAAATTGGGAACTGTCCATGTAGCCAGTTGTCTGTCATTTCTTAGTTTTGGAAGCTGCTGTTTCTGCACTCCCTGTATAATCAGATATATTTATCCTTCTCGGGTCTCTGATTGAATACTAGATAGTTATAGCCTCAGAGTTAAATTTTAAGTTGGTTAGGAATTAAAAGGATGTTCTACGTCTAAGAAGATGTTTTTAAATTGGAAATGCAAGTTAGGTTGGGAAATGAGTTAGGTATAGAACTTTAAACTCGTGGAGATAAATAGATAATAGAACATTAATATCAGTTGCCAAATATGTATGGACTGGACATTGGGAAAGTGTTATACTTTATAATTTTCATAATTGTGGCCTACCTATTAAAAAAAAGAATTATGAATTCTTGGAGAAAGGGGAAAGGATGGGAGAGTGGAACCAGGAGTGGTGGAGGGAGGGAACTGTGATGGAGATATAACTTGAAGTAATAAATAAACATTTAAAAAAATTTAAAACATGGAAAAAATTACATCTCGTTTTTTGTTTGTTGGTTGGTTTGGTTTGTTGCTGTTTTTGATGTTGTTTTTGTTTTTGTAGTTGTTGTTAATCTGTTCCTGGCCCCTTTAGCTCTCTGGCATCAGATTCTTCAGGATGCTATCTGAACATAGTCACAAACAAACAAACAGAAAGGCTATTCTAGGTTGTATATTTCAATTTAGATTTCGGTAGGTGAGGGTGTTATTTCTTTGACTTGTTTTGTTTTCTTTAAACGTTATCTAAAAGTCTGGCTTTGTGGAAAAGGCATTCTTAAGTTCAAAGATTTCCTTTTCCATATCAAACATGGAGCTTAGAAGTCTGCATTTACAGTTTTCTATAAGACACAGCATAGAAAGATAAAAAAAAATATGACATATAGAAAAGAACACAGTAAGTCCTTGCTACAGAGAAAGAGAAAAAGCTACTTGGTTGTCTCACAGAGCTTTCAGAGACAAAGTCTGAAAGCAAGGATGTTAGATTCCCAAAGTAATTGAAACTCATGAGAAACCTGGAAACTGAAGGCAAAACCCAAGATCATGCTACAGGTGGTTCATTTGTCCATTGCTCTCTCCCTAAATTGTGCCTTTTGTTTACCTCAGCCATCTCAAAGTTCCTGTGAAGGAAGCACATGCCATGTCCTAAGGAAGAGGCATAACAAAGATCTGCCTTAGACTAAGAACTTCAGTATGGCCATCAGCATCTGAGGGAGCTCTGCATCCCCAAGCCTGCGCAGGCCCTGCAGTACAGATCCATGTCCATGTACTCCTTCTTGGCGATTGCTTATAGGCTAATAGCAGTCAGGGTTTCCTGTTTTTTCAAGGAAAACTCACAGCTTTAATAATGAATATAGTTTAAGTCCCAAATACACAAAATTCCTCATTTAGATGCAAATGTGAATTATTAATAGCAAGTTAAAATTCAAATAAATGCTCAATTTATTCCTTGCATTAATTTTTAAAAGTCATATACCTATAAAGAATAGCCTTGTATATGTTTGTATAGTCCTCTGAGAAGCAATATATCATGAATAGAAATAAGAAAATAATCAAAACTAACCAAGTAGCATTTCTCTGTGGTCCTCAGATATTTTTCTTGAATTCAAGGGATATTGGGCCAAGGACACAGGGATATTCAAAAAATTTCCAGATGAATTTAGAACTTTCTATATCAATTGATATTATTCAAATGAGGTCATACAGAGAAACTTTTCAACTGTTCCCAAATGTGGGTTAGATGCTGACTGCAGGCCACTGGAGAGCAGATGCTACTCTGGGAGATTTATTAGCCTTATCACTAAATAAACCGTCAGCATCGCCTGTCCTAATTAAGAATGAACAGAGAGGCATCAAAATAAGCACATCTACGTGCTGCAAACCTGATTTTTTAAATCCAGGGCACGATCCCTCTTGGAATACTTTGATTCTATCTAAGCCAAATGAAAAGGAAAAAACTTATCGTCATAAGTAACTTGTTGATATAGACAAGATTGCAATAATCGGCCTTTAAGGGTACAGTGAGTTCATACACCATGTAATACGTAATGACTACGAAATGATTTATTTCTCAAAAGTCCTGTAGTATTTAGTTCTCTAGCAGCCCAATATATTCATTGCTACAACATCCTTTGTTAACAGTTTGAGAGACTTGCAGAGAATTTTGGGAAAAGATGAATTTTTAATAGAATTATGACATATTAGAAGTGGCTCTATCTTGAACTCTTCTTGAGTAGTACTCTGGAAAGTTGTAAACCTTTTTTGTCGAAGAGTAGTCATCACCATTTCTTGAACACCCATGAAAGGCACACTAGATCTCCAGTGTGAGTAACTGCAATGTAATTGTGCTTGATCAGAAAGACACACATCAAAGTTAATGTTAGCCTAGTTTCATCCAAAAATTTAATTCCATCAGAATATCTCCTTTAGGTGAATGGATTAGAATTACTTAAAGATACTTAGATACCAGATCAACAATTCCATATTTAGCATGAAAATTTATAGTGAATGAAAATATCTTATCATGCTATGAATAATATTTGTATTACAAATGTACTAATCAAGTTCAGGTCTTTATTCTAGTAAAATCCACTGTGGATATTAAGATATTGAATATCTGCTCTGTACTTGGTGGTAGGTGATGACACTAAAACGAAATCCCTGTTCCTATTGTACTGTAATGTTACTGCTCCTATTGTATTGTAACTCACTGCTCCTGTTTTACTATAACGTTACCGTTCCTATTGTACTGTAATGTTACAGTAGGTCATAAAGACTGAGAGAAAATCTATAATTATTTATGAAATCAATAAAAATTACCAAAAAATATTTGGTGCTGATAGCAGACTACCTGTAAATTTATCCTTGGGAGTCCTAAAGTTCTCCCTTAAGTTTTAAAAATACTTCACAACATAGAATAGTCAAAATAGTGAGAGTTAGGGACATTTTTTAAAGTGCATATGGAATGCAACCACAATCCCCCAAAAGAAAAAAATAACTCTCACTATCAACATGGAAAAATAACTACCAGTAGTCAAACTGTGATCGGGTTGTTTTAAGCAATGACTCCTCGAATCTACGAAGAGAATGAGCACAGGTAAGTATAAATGAATTACTAAATTAAGAACAGCTTTATATTTAACAAGCCAATTACAGTAGGATATGAGAAACTGAGTTATTTGCAGCTTGAGCAGCATCAAAAGCTTGGACTGCCAGAGAACATGAGAAAATAAAGTGGGACCATTGCGCATGAAGTATAATTTCAATCTTCACAATGTTCTTTCTATCGTAATGTTAGGAAAATTGTTTAGGATTCAGTTATATGCTGTCCCCTTAAAGACTTAACAAAGTTGTTTTTGTTCTATTGTGCATCTTAAAATTTAATACAGAGTCAAGTGGATTTGAAACCCATGCCTCAAAAACTACAACACATACATATACTGTTCAATAGTCATAACTCCTTTATGTGTGAGGCAGCATGTTGCTCAGCTGTGACACCCAGGGTGTCCTGGTGCGTATTAATGATTGTGTCATGTCCAGTAAAATATAGGATACTAATTCTGTCTTACAAGTATTCATTTTTTCTCCAGAACCAGATTATAATAGGTTAGTTAAGGGATGGTAGGCTATATCTTATGTTATAAAACCAGCACCATGTACTGACTTGGCATGCCAGCCAACATCAGTTCTGGAGACAGTGGGTGCGTGGGATATCTGGTAATTAGTTACTAGACCCTTCTTAGGAAAAAAATTGTTTTGAATTCCTCATACTTGTAAAGAAAAAAAAAGATGAGTAATATACTCCAAAAAACAAAAACAAATAAACAACTTAAATGAGCTGGAAAGGTACAAGAAACCTAAAGGCTCCTTACAAGTTGGTCTTCTGCATTAAAACCTAAACTATGAAAGGAACTTTAACACCCCTAAAGCAAGAAAATGGGCTGCAATGATTGCTTTTGGCAAAGAACTTTCTCCCATGTGACATGTGTCCTGAGATGACCCCCAATACCACATAATAATAAATATAAAAAGCAACAAATCAAATCGATGGTGAGCAAATTTCTAAAAGAAAGAGAAGCCTAAGTTTTTTATTCTTTGGGAACAAGATGAAATTCCATGACTTTTCTTAGACCTTCATGCTTCAAAGAAGAGATACTTTAAGACAGTGAGCCAAGGTAGCTTTCTTCTTTGCTACATATAAATCTGAATTATTTGGTGACTTTCAATTTTTCCTCCAATCAGTTATTGATTCTTGGTGCTTGTGGGATTGAGGTACAGTGAAGAGAATTACATTTCCATTCTAAGTTACAAACTGAGAATTGAAACCATTGCTAAGCAAACTAAGATCTTAAAATTCTCTCTCTCTCTCTCTCTCTCTCTCTCTTTGTCTCTCTCTCTGTGTGTGTGTGTGTATGTTAGAGTGAGGGAGAGAATGTTTTTACTCTCAAATTTTTCTACTTTCTGTCGTAGACAAGTTGTTTGTTTTTTTAGTTATCCACTGACATTAATATTTTATGGCAGAGATAAATCAGTATATGATAGCCTTCATAAGGACAGAGTATTTCCTTGTTCTCTCCATATGTGGTATGACCTTGACTGTCCTGCTTTATCATTCTCTGTCTCATTTCCTTGAGACACATTTTCCCTGAAACTTGAGATCATTTTTGTCCTAGACTAGCTGGCCAATTAACGCCCAGGACTGAAATGTCTCTGCACCCCCTCTCTCAGCACTGTGGTTACAGACATGCAGTCATTCCCAACTTTACCACAGATCTGGAAATCCAAACTCAGTTTGTCATGCTTGCTTGAACCCTAAGCATGCTTCCCCACTGAGCTATCATCCTAGCTACCCATGTCCTTTAATAATAGAAGTTTATGAAGTACAGTGAAGTGAATGAACATTGCAGTTGAAGTTCTATAGCAGAGGTTACTATTGCTTTTTCTGAGAAGAAAGTTATTACCACCACCACCTTTCCTTTCTCCTACAAAGAAAACTGCACAGTAGGCACCTGGTGCTAACCAGAGCAGCTTCTGAAGGACAACACAGTACTACTCTTGAGACTTTACCTGCAACTAGCATGTTTGTTACTACTTGGTGAATATTCTAGTGATTTGAAATACAAAACACTATATTTTTTTACTGAGTTTTGTGAGGAATATCCAACCCTGGAGTCTCTAAACCTTACTTGTTGAAATTATGCTTCATATAAAGCAAGTCTTCATCTTTATTTTTAACAACTCTGTATAAGAAAAAAGAAAAAATTAAAACAAAACAACAAAAAAAAATTGCCAAATCGGGCTGGAGAGATGGCTCATGGGTTAAGAGAACTGTCTGCTCTTCCAGAAGACTGGAGTTCAATTCCCAGCAACCACATGGTGGTTGACAACCATCTATACTGGAATCTGATGCTCTCTTCTGGCATATAGGGGTACATGCAGATTGAGCTCTCATACATGTAAAATAAATAAATAAATCTTAAAAAACTGCCAAATCAACATTACACCAAACTTATGGGGTTTTCTAAGAGATGAAATACACCATTTTGGGAGCTAAAGTGATGGCTCAGCAGTTAAGAACACTGACTATGCTTCCAGAGGACCCTGGTTCTATTCTGAGTACCCACTTGGCAGTTCACAACTGTCTGGAATTCCTCTTCCAAGGGATCTTACACCCTTACCCAGACATAGATGCCTGCAAAACAGCAATGCACATAAAATAAATAAATTATATAAAAAACAGGCATTGTAGGGTAATGTATGCCATTAATCCCAATACTCAGGAGGCAGAGGCAGGCAGATTTCTGTGAGTTCAAGGCCAGCCAGGTCTACAAAGTGAGTCCAGGACAACCAGGTTTATTACAAAGAGAAATCCTGTCTCAAAAAAGAAAAGCAAAACAAAACAAAAATAGAAATCCACTGCTTTGTCTCCTCCTCTATCATTTAGTAGAAATTCAATTAAATGTAAAGACTTCTAACTTTAAAATATATTATGATCAGTTAACTTTTATAGATCCTTTTCTGGACTTTTAAAGCTAAATATAAGCCTTTGAACATGGACATAACTAACCAAACAAGGCTGTAATGGTTATTATACACCTGTGTAGAAATGTGGACATATCACAGGGAGGAAAGGTGAGTGCTTTGTCCAGTTGGTTTTCCATTTTATTTGTAATAAAAGTTACAAATGATGGAAAGACATACCCAACCCCATGGGAGTGAATGATTGAAAGATATACCCAGCCACATGGGAATGTGGGCTCTAAGTTCTGTCCCTAACATTACCATATAGAAGAGAAATAAGTAGACATAGAGCTTATTATTTCCTGTAGAATCAAATTGTATTTGATTTTGTACAGTTTAAGAATTCTCTATACGGAGTGTCACAGTACAAAAGAAACACATCTGTGGTCCCACCATGAGGATACCACCTCTAAATCTGAGAAGTTAGAGAAAACCACAGCTGTGAAAACATAAAAATAATGCACAATTCGTTGATGGGAAATTCTTCCTGTTATAAATGTGTTGTGCTCATTGGAAGAGGAGGAAAAACAGATCCACTGTATTATTTGTGCATTTAAAACTACAATCTGAAGTGTGTGCATTCTCACTGTTTGTTCAAAATGACTTATATTTAAACTTGCCCAGTTCAGCTTTGAGAAGCATCAAAAGTTTGAGCTGCTGGAGGGACTTAACATGAACAGATAAACTGACACCATTGTGCCTGAAGTTGTGAACCTTTGCATCATGCACACTTTCGTAAGTGCCTATGTGTAGATAAATTTGATTGTAAGTGGTAATAAAAAGTACCCTAGCTGATAGTGAGTTAACTCTCCATGATTTCCGGGATAGATTGAAACTCTCTGAAAGAATCCAATGTCATAAAGTGAATAGAAACTGGAGTCAGGTCAGTGTGACTCAATATAAGCTGAAATCAGTAGATGGCTGTGTGAAAAAGGATGAAAAGTGGATTTCTTTCCTTTTGAGAGTTTTGGTGTTTCAAGCTTATAATCTATTGAGAAAAAAAAATAAAAGGAATGAGGTAAAAATGAAAGAAGGTGGCTAAAACAATTGAAGATGTTTTAAGAAAATAATGGTTAGAACATTTATGAAACATCTCTTTGGCATAAGGAAGAGTAAGTTTTACAATTGACATGCTGAAATTCAGAAAAATCATATAAATGTAGCTACATATGTTTGGTTTTGAGAGATTGAGTAAATTTTGTCATTTTATTCTCTGCTCAACATGTTACTTGGACTCTCATCACTCATACTTGAAAAGGTTTTAAAGCTTTTATTATGAAAAACATGCTATTTTGATGACTAAAAGTACCTTGAAGCCATAGGGGATAAATATTTACATTTTTTGAGAAGTAGAATGTATAACAGCACTAACAACTAAATTTCTGAATATCAGAAGAGGTGGAAGATTGTAACGAGGAGAGTTCTTTCATTGTTAGAGAAAGTATAGAGTAAGTGATCATATACCGATTATTTCATGATTAATAAGACTGACTTTCTTCCCAGGATCTTTCTCCACAGTGATTTATTTACATCTGTAATTCTTGTAGCAGGATGTCAAGTTCATGCAGCATGATATGAGCCTTTTTGTTCATCACCAAGTAGCAACAATTAGGTTCCTAAGTGTGTATTTCTCATATTATTTTGAAGCAAGTCCAGGATATTACATAGCTTATACAAAAATATTTAAGTGATCTTTTCAAATAATGAAAATCTTTAAAATTGTTTTATATTTTAAAAATATTAATAATTTAATGCTAATATTCAAAAGTGCTAAATGTTCCTTAAGATCAGTATTCAGCTCAATGCTTTCACATATAAGTTTCTATACTTTAAAAAAATGATTTTGGATTTATTTTATCAGGAAACTGTGTCCAATTCTAAATTCTGTCTGTGGCTATTTTCTTAATTGGGATGATTTTCCTTTCCTCCTCAAATTCCCACCCTTTTTCTTACCAATTGTGGAATATTTCCAGCAAAGTGATAATGAGTAAAGGGAGTTATGCTTAAATGTTTGAATATATGAAGACAAGCAAGTTGAAAAGAGAGGATTTTTTCTGTATTGTACATAAGGTAGTAGAAGAATCATCCTTCTGAGTTTGGGTTAGCTCACTCAGGATAAGCTTCTCCTGTTTCATCCATCCATTTGGCTGCAAATTGCATGATTTCATTGTTTCTAATGGCTTAGTAGTATTCCATTGTGTAGTTATACCACAGGTTGATTTTTTTTTCTTTTTTTAATCCATTCCTCGGTCACATGGCATCTATTCACTTGTAATCAGATTTTAGCCATATAATACAGGATAACTATACTACAACCAATGCACCAAAGGGAACAGGAACATAGACTTTGTTTCCTGTCAATGAGACACTCTGCTGTAGTGGTGCTACCTTGTAGGCCCCCAGTGTATAAGGAGGCTCTTGGCCCTCATAAGACTGCTGAACTGGGGTGGGAGACTGTTATGTAGGGACATTCCACTCCAGAGGAGTGGGATGGAAGGGATAGTGGGTAGAGGGTGGGAGGGCGGGACTTGAAGGGGTGAAAAGAGGACACTATGATGGAGATGTAACCTGAAGTAATAAATATTTAAAAAAAAGAATCATTAAGTAGAAATGGTGGCAGAAATGACTCAGCTACATTCTCAGATTTCCATGGATTCTCTAGCTGTGTCATCTGAGCAGAAATACATGCTCATTTCTGAAATGTTCTTGAGATCTTGGAATGCTTATCAGGTAGGCATCTCGAGAATATAGTCATCAGTTCTGAGAATTACAGGATGCTTTTTGAGTGTTTAGCCTTTGGAATTATATTGCTATAATAACATATTACCTCTGGGGAGAAATGGATGACTGTTGAATTCTACTTTTATTACTTAATAACTGTGTGGTGCTAGATAGGTTTCATACACTCTGTGTCCCCAATTCCTCATCAGTATATTGGAGGTTGTGTTAATAATATAGTACTACCAGCAACTTTAAAGATTAAATTGGCTCTTAGAACTTCATCTGAACAGAAAAATACTAAATTATAGAAATACTAATAAAGATTAATGGTCATTTTACATTACTCAATCTCAATTCACTATAATGTCCTTATTGTTACCTGGGATTTGTGATGTATGTGTAGTTCAATAGTTGTGTAATAATTTCTGTACTTTTAAAATCTGTTGCCTGATTAATCTAATAGGCTTTTAAGAAATGCTGGCTCAGGGGCATTAGAGTGACTCAGTAGGTAGGATTTGCAGTGCCACAGATATGAGAATTTAGTCAAAATCTTCAGCAAACACACCAAAAAATTGGGCATAGCTGGGACCCCAGGGGTAGGGGGCAGAGGAAGGTGGATCCCAGGATTTTACTTCTCAGTCTGTCTACCTGAAATGGTGTAATTAAATTTCAGTAAGAGCCTTTATATCTACATACATACATACATACATACAGACAGACAGACAGACAGACAAATAGACAGATCGACAGAAAACATACATATAGGCATTTTAAAGTTGATAATAATATACAAGGAGTCATGCTGTCCATCTATAGCCTTTGCATGTGCACACAAAGGTGTATACATGCATGGAAACACATATACATATATCTGAACATGATAGATAGATAGATAGATAGATAGATAGATAGATAGATGATAGAGATATCAGTAAAGATGGGCATGTCTATAATCCCATTACATGATCACTTAAGAGACTAAAACAGGAAAACTGAAAATTACAGACTAACCTTAATTACATAAAAAGATTCTGTGTAAAATAGAATGGAGTAAATAAACAGATTAAATGATTAAAAGAATAAGAATTAGGTAAATATATGTGCACCTGACTCAAGCACTTTAAGATAAAGAGCCCAGTCCATGGAGCTCATTGGAAAGATTGTAGTTCAAAGTCATACCTACTGTGTCTTAAGAGCTCAGTAATCCTATGTTCAGCTAGTAAATTAGCATCTACTGATGCTAGGGCTGTAGGGCTATTAAAAGAATATAAAAATAGATTAGACTACCCACTGATGCAAGAATGATCTCAAAAATCTGTTATGATAAAGATTTTGCTTTGTGTGTACTGCAAATCATAAATTTACTTAATATACAAAAGCTGTTGTAGGCTCACCCTCAAATCTATACTAAATGATATTAAGTTACCTTAGTGGTAGAAACATATAATTAAAACAAACTTGATACCTAAACAGACATCCTTAACTATGCTTCTGTTAAGAAAATGCATGGAAAATATTAGAAAACTGTGATTTCATGGAGAAAATGTTTATATGTGAAAATTTTCTGTCCAGGAATGCATCATCTCTGCAAAACTTAGCCATAACTTCTGAAGTTCATCATTTTTGTCTCTTATAGCACACATTGTATTTTTGTCATTATTTTATGATACATTTGTTTGTGTTGTGGTTTTGATCTTAAGAGACAAAGAACATTAGGCTGAACAGGTAGGGGGTGGGAAGGATCTGGGAGAAGTTGGAGGAAGTGAACAAATATGATCTGAATATATTATATAAAAGTATTAAAATAAATAGTTAATTAAAATATGATTATCATGATGGCTATTCTTGGTTGTCAGCTTCACTACATCTGTAATTAACTAAAATCCAAAATTGAAGGGCATACCTGTGAGGAATTTTTGCTTAATTTGAAGTAGAATTATCTACTTCTATTAAGGATCTTGAGATGAGAGCACACCTTTGGAGGGAAGCCTGTATAAGGACATGGGAGAAGGAAGTTTTCCCTTTTCCACCTTGCCATCTCTCTCTCTCTCTCTCTCTCTCTCTCTCTCTCTCTCTCTCTCTGTCTCTCCTTGTCTGTCTCTGTCTCTCTCTGTCTCTCTGTCTCTCTGTCTCTCTCTCTCTCTCTCTCTCTCTGTGTGTGTGTGTGTGTGTGTGTGTGTGTGTGGTGTGTGTGTGTGTGTGTGTCTGCAATTGTTAATTACCTGTAACTCTTCATATAAGGGTCAAGGTTCATGAGATTTCCCTCATCTACATCAGAATGACAATTTCTACCAGGATTTTTCAAGTCCTAATTAGGCAGCCAT
Organism: Lophiomys imhausi; assembly: GCA_907164525.1. Taxonomy (NCBI): domain Eukaryota; kingdom Metazoa; phylum Chordata; class Mammalia; order Rodentia; family Muridae; genus Lophiomys; species Lophiomys imhausi. The sequence continues at coordinate 113,894 of CAJQZJ010028788.1, read as the reverse complement.
GTTGTTGAGATGTCATAGGTGTGGCTTCGCTATGATACCTAGAAGGCATAACGTTACAGAACACTTTCCAGTCCTATGGCTCTTACATCTTTTTTGGGACCTCTTTCTAGATGTTCCCTGAGTCTTGGGTGCATGAGTTATGTTGTATATTTATAAACTAGAACTGAGCACCACATGGTTAATTGTTTTTTGCATTTTACCTAGTTATGGTTTTCTGTAATTATCTTTACCTGATGCAAAAAGAAGTTTCTTTGATGAAGAGTTAGATCTACACTTATCTGTGGGTATAAAGACAAGTAGTTAAGAATTAACTTAAGATACTGGTAGTTCTAGGTCTTCCTCAAAGATCCATACCCTCAATAGCCACATACAGTAAAAAGATAAACGATGGAATACTACTCAGCTATCAGAAACAATGAAATTATACGATTTGCAGCCAAAGGGATGGAACTAGAGAAGCTCATCCTGAGTGAGCTAACTCAGACTCATAAAGATGCATATGGCATCTATTCACTTATAAATCAGATTTTGGCAATACAGTACAGGATAACTATACTACAACCAATGCACCAAAGGGAACATGAACACATGAACATAGATTTTGTTTCCTGCCAATGAGACATTTTGCCCTGGCGGGGCTGCCTTGTAGGCCCCCAGTGTATAAGGAGGCTCTTGGCCCTCATAAGACTGCTGAACTGGGGTGGGGAACTGTTATGTAGGTACACTCCACTCCAGAGGAGTGGTATGGAAGGGATAGGGGGTAGAGGATGGGAGAGCGGGTCTCGGAGGGGTGGAAAGAGGACATTGTCATGGAGATGTAACCTGAAGTAATAAATAATATTAAAAAAGATAATCACAAATGCAAATGATTGTATAACTCTTATAAATTTTCAAGGGAAGGCTCTGCATCATTGTTTAGCAATCTTTCTCTCTCTTTCCTACAAAAGAACAAATAGAAATGGAAATTTTTCTTAATGCATTCAAAGGGTAAGGATGGTGTGTCACATAAATGGTCTTAAACAATCTGTCACTTCTTCACTATAAAGAATAAAAAGTTATATGATCAAGAAAACTTCATCACTGATTAATAGGAGTGTATAGATTCTCTATTAAATGTTTTTATATTTGCATATATATAAAATTCAACTTTTTAAAATTTTACACTTAAAATATTTCAAGTTTAGGTTATAAACCAGTAAAAGTAGGGCCAACAAATGACTGGAACACCTTGAGACACACCACATGGGAGAGAGCCAACTCCTGACACTATTAATGATACTCAGCTTTGCTTGTAGACAGGAACCTAGCATAACTATTCTTTGGGAGGCCTCACCCAGCAGTAGATCAACTCAGATGCTGAGTCACATAGTCAAATATTAGGTGGAGTCTTGTAGAAGAGTGGGAGGAAGAATAGAGGGATCCAGAGGGGACAAGTACTAACAAGAAGACCAACAGAGTCAACTAATCTAGGCCCCTGGAGGCTTACATACACTGAAGCACCAATTAAAAGGCATGTATAGACTGGACCTAAGCTCCCTACATAGATGTAGCTGATAAGCAACTTGGTCTTCATGTAGATCCCCTAGGAAGTGGAGTGGGGACTGTCTCTGACATGGACTCTGTTGCCTCTTTGTAGATTACTTTACCCTAGCTGTGCTGTCTTGTCTGACCTCAGTGGAAGAGGATGCTAGTCCTGATGTGACATGAAGAGCCTAGGTGGGTAGGTGGGGGTTATTCTTAGGAGAAGGGGAGGGAGTAATGGGGGAAGTGAGTGGGAATGTGGGGCCAGGCAGAGAGGAGAGAGAGGGCTGTGATTTGGAAGTAAAATGAATAATAAATAAATAAATGAAAAATAAAACTTCAGTTGCAATGTTCTGATTAAATTGTGCCCACTGTCTTATAGTTTAAATATAAATAGCTAATATTATCTGAGAAATGACAATGAAAATTTTCCAATGTTAGGAATATTCTATATGTGTATCAGTGTGTGTGTGTGTGTGTGTGTGTGTGTGTGTGTCAGTCTTTGTGTGTATTATACTTTTATGTATTTGTGTACTTGTGTGTGCGCAGATGTACACATCTATGGAGGCACATTTAAAGAATTGAGATTGTCTTGCTATTTAGCTTCATTTTTTATATTTTTTAATGTCAGGATCTCTGATTGAACCTATAACATAAGTGTTTTGACTATATTTCTAGGCAGTGATTCACCACGATTCACCTGTCTCTGCTCATCAGCAAAGGTCTTAGAGACAGACTACCATAGTTGGCATTCTTGCTAGATGTTGGGGATCTTAAATTGGGTCTTTATGATTGTCCAAGTCTTAGATTATAACTTATATGTATTTTTAAAATACAGTAAATCCTCCATTATATAGAAAAATATAGTATATGTTTAAGTTAGAATGGAAGAGCAGATGATGGTTGAACTAAAATGATGATTTAAAAGACTAAATAAAATCACAAGCTGGTGACTACAAAGTTTATGGTATTATGTCATAATTTTTAGAGTGATTGGACTGAAAGAAGACTAAGAGGAAAGTAAAGCACATTCTAGGTGTTTATTAAAGCCCTTTCTAGAAAAGGTAAGCCATGAAGTTTCTGTTCTAACTAGTGGTGTAACCATCCATTGATTAAATTTTGAATAAATACTTAGAAAGTTTTGGAATTGTAAGCTGGAGCCTGGATAGAGAAAGTAGAGCACTGGAGTTTGACTCTGATGAGTGCATCTTACCTGGCAACCTTCCTCTCCCTCTGTTTTCTGTCTACTATGAGTTGAAAAACTTCCACTTCCAAATTCTCTTGCTACCATGATGTCCTGTCTCACTAGGAGCCCAGATCCAACAGTACACTAAAGCTCCAAAAAACTGATACAAAATTAGTATTGTCCCTTTCATTTGTTGATAACAGCCACAAAACAAACAAACATACAAACCTACAACATCCATTTCTAAAGCCAAGTAAAGAGTGGAATGGAAAAGCTCCTTCTAAAGTAGAGTTCTGTTTTTAATTTTGTCCCACAATAATCAAAACCAAGTTCCATGACTTCATTTTCTCTGACTCATTCTTTTTGAGACAGACTTCTACTTGAATGCACAGCTGTGATACTTTTTAGGGACACCTGTCTGAATTCCTGGTGATACCTAAGCTATCTCATTTATCTACAAGGCTAAAGGCAAAGGCACAAAGAATGATTGTCCTAAACCCTGAGAAACTTAGGATAGATGACTGATGGAAAGTTTCAGCGATGTGGATGAGATGTTTGTGTTTCATTCTTAGAAATAAAAACTGAAGGAGGAAACACTCCCATTAAATATCTTGATATAAACAAAATAAAGAAGAAAACTATTAATAAAAACATTAAGATACTGAATGAAGAAAGAAACATGGAAAGATACTAGATGATTGAAATACTCCCCATGCTCATAGATTAAATAATAATCTGTTTGGGGGTCTGGAGAGATAACGCAGATGTTAAAAGCACTGGCTGCTCTTCCAGAGTTGAGTTCAGTTCCCAGCAAGTACATGGTGGCTCACAACCACCTATAATGGAATCTGGTGCCCTCTTCTGGCCTGCAGATATACCTGTAGACAGAACACTGTATTAATAATAAATAAATAAAATCTTTTAAAAAATAGCCTGTTTTGTACTAAAAAGTAGAAGGAGATTTACTTAAACAAGTATTTATGAAAAAAATACGTACCTAGTCCTAGAACTTATTTGTTGTAATGAAATATTCCTTAATCTAGTTACATTTCTCAGGTGATGAAGTGTAGGGCAATGCTATCTCCTACTTTGTGAACAGATACAACTGATTCTTTCTATATATGAGTCATAATATATTTTTAATATGCAGTGCTCCTTATTTCAAGATATCCTTTTGTTAAAAGACTTGTTTCTCTTTAACACTTCATGTAACACTTGACATGGTTACAAGAGAGGTTTGTCTCTTTGTTTATTTAACATTGTACAAATGCAACAAATATTTCTTACTATACAATGTAGAATAGGTGTTCTCATTTATATTATCTTCCAAACTTGATCAGTTACTCAAATTACTAGTACACCAAATATTCTTACACATGATGAGAAAATTTATAATCTTAGTTTTAGAATTTGTTTTTGATGTGATTAATATATTTAAAAATTGTCTATTGTGCTCATGATAAGAACTGACAACAGAATTACTGAAATAAATGTGTTATAAGGATTGATAGAAAATTCCTTATGAAAGTGGTCACTCTACTAAAAGTAATCTATATACAAAAAGCATCCTAATAGGAATTCCAGGAGCATTCTTCACAGACAAAGAAATACTAGCTCAAATTTTACTTAGAAATACAAAAGACCAATTTATAATTAAAAAATACTTCTATAGTTGTCATCATATCATATTTTTATTATATTGCAAAGACATAATAATAAAAGTAGTTACAACTACTGACATAACAAGATACACCCGTGGGTTCAATGGTGGCATGAATGCTATAGGAGCAAATTATCACTTTCTGGCTGGATATCTAAGGCCTACTTTCTGAGATGATAGCCATACTGTTGGAGTAAAAAAAAAAAAAACCTGTGGCTAACTAGATCATTATCCCTAGGGAAGAACCGAGTGAAACTCTTCTGCTAAATGAACATGATACAGGACCCCTAATGACTCATTGCTTTAGATCATGAAATCTTTCAGCCCTCATCAGAGGAGCTTATCCCTACAGTAAACGGCTTCTAAAACTGAAACACCAAACTAGTAAACATTCAAAGAATAAAAGACTAAACACTGCTCAGTTATAAGTGGAACATCCATATTGCACACTTCCCCCAAGTCTTTGTGGAAGAAGGGATTAAAGACCCAGAGGCAGTAGATGATATAAAGGAAATAGTCTATTCTGAACACAATGGGACAGATGCACAAATGAACTCACAGAAAATATATCATGCCCAAGACATGGACAACATCCACCCAGAAAACATCCCCACTTGAAGGAATAAAGGTATATAGGAAATGCTGCCAGTATTTGAGGAGTTATTGGCATTTGTAACTTCTGGAAGAGGTGGAGTCAGTTTCCTTTAAATATGTTTTTTTTTCTTTAACACTTGTAAGTTGACCACACACCTGGTCAGGACCCAGTCTGAAAACCAGCTAGATAATGCAAACTGAATGGATGAGGAAAGAATAAATCTCAAATTTGAGTAGGAGGGGCTGGGGGCATGGGGAGGGCTATATGGTTAGGAGTAGCAGAGATGGTAAATATACTCAAAATACACTGTACTAAATTTTCAAAGAATTAATAAAACTTTCAAAAATACATATCAAACATTTAGAGTTAAGAAAGTATAAAGAATGTCATTAAAAACAAACAAACAAACAAAAATCTAGCTGACTGACCAGTTCCCTGCTTGTAGCGCTCAAACATGAACAACATAATGCCCACTGATATTATTCTATTTTCTCATCCACTTTTATTTGCAGTTTTCTTTTTTGTTTGTTTGTTTTTGTTGTTTTTAAACAAGTTTTCCCTGTGTAGCCCTGGCTGTCCTGGACTGACTTTGTATACCAGACTGGCCTTGAACTCACAGAGATCCACCTGCCTCTGCCATCTGAGCACTGGGATTAAAGGCATGCACAACCACACCAGGCAATTACAGACAGCTGTGAACTGCCATGTGGGTCCTTTGGAAGAGCAGCCAGTGCTTTTAACCACTGAGCCATCTCTCCATCCCCTATTTATAATTTTCTGAGTTGTTTTCTCACCTAAAAGAATTAATGACACACCTTGAACCCAGAACCCTCTTTGGTCATAAATTGCCAGGCCTATTTTCAGAAGAATAAATAAGAAATAAAATAAAAGAGAGGAAAAGGAAAGATAAAATGTGGAAAGACATGAGTCAGGAAGAAAAGAGAGCAGAAACAATATTCTTTGAGGAAAAGGAAAAGAAGGTAGGGATTCAAGACAAAGCAGAAGCATACTGAAGGATCTTCTAGAACAGTCCTGTGAAAATATAATGTTTTAACTGCGACTCGGAATATTTCAGTTGAGCTTCAGCGTACTAGGGAGCTTTTTAAATGCTGATAAATCCCAACAAAATCAGTGACAAGCATTTTAAATTCAATCAATAGATAGATAGATAGATGATAGATAGATAGATAGATAGATAGATAGATAGATAGATAAAGAGCAGAAACCCAAGTCTATTAAGGAAAATTACAGGATGTATTGTCTTATTGATTAATCTCATGAAAAGAAGGGTAGGTTGTCTTATATCTGTTTTGTTAGACATTGTATATGTTAAGATCAGGTGTACATAGGGTCACTCCCCTTTAAAACATAAAATTGATAATTTTACACACACACACATATATATACCACCTTTGTGAAAATTGTAACATTATATATATAATGTTCCCACTATAACTATTTATACGTATATATATGTACATATATTCATACATGTGTATATACTCAACTTAAATGTCACCATTTTCACAAAAGTTTTCAGTGCTGAGAGAAATAATTTCATATTGTTTCATAACAAGTATCAAAATCCAATAGTTACTTCAAGACTCCTATTATAATTGTTTGTGACTGCTAACCCCTCAAAGAGAGAATGCTTATCTCATTTTCTTATCTTGCATGAGTAGAGAGATTATAAGGCAAAAGTTTCTCAGTAAATATTTATTCACAGATTGAATGAATTGATTTTTCTAATCCTGTCCTAGTTTAGGAAAATATTGAAGCTGTTTGCAGCCTGAAGTGTGTTCTTGCCTGTCTAGATTTAGAATTGTCTTGATATTCTGGACCCAGCTATACCGTGTGAAAGAATATGCTACCAATTATATTTTTGTCTATATAATAGCATATACACAATATTGCCATTTTAATTTTCAAGGATGAAATTTCAAGGATGTTGGGACTTGCATATCTCAGCAATGACTCTGACCTTAGAACAACACTTCTTTACTCCATACATACAGGAATGCCCTGCACTACTCTGCACACCTCAACACTTTATTCATCTTATATATGTGTGAGGCTTTATTGATTTCTTAAGTTAATTAACTCTGCACTAGTCACCTTTTGAACTCCATCTTATTTATAGTTACCGAGACCATTTGCACAAAGCAACATCCATTTCTCTAACAGAACAACAAACCAATTTAAATTTGGTGAAATTTCCAGAATGATGAATATAATCTGTGTTTGCTTCCTCTCCATGTAGATGTGGTACACAGGGGTTTATCTTAGAAAGGATCTAAAATTGTCTTGATATTCTGGACCCAACTATACCATGTGTGGAAAGAATATGCTAACGATTATATTTTTATCAGTGAAATAGCATATACACTATATTGCCATTTTAATATTCAAGGGTGAGTTAGAAGATTTTCAATGCTTTATCCAAAAATCACACATCCAGTGGGTGGATGTGTAGCTATCTGCTGCAGTGGATCAATTCCACACTGTGTACCTTCTGCTCTTATGTCCCATTATGTGGCTCAACTTTAAAATTTGAAGGACTTCTGCAAAGGAGAAAGCATAGCCCTTAGTTAATTGCAAAATTACATCTAGATTCCCATCAGTACTGTTTGGCTTTCCTATCCACATACACTGTAAACACACATCAACAAATGGTAGTGGTGAACAGTTTAAAAGTGACTGTATGTCAAAAAAACTTAGAGCTAAGGTAAAATACATGAAATGTGTGGTGTTAACCCTTGCCTTTAACTTCAGCAGAGATGGGAGGAGCACTATAGAGTTAGTTGTCTTATAAATTCTAGAGTTACACGGAACAGGGTGGTGATGTTGCACACCCTTAATCACATCATTCAAGAAGAGTACACCCTTAATCCCAACACACTAGAGACAGAAACAGGCAGATCTCAGAGCTCAAGGTCAGCCTGATACAAAACAAACTCTAAATAGAGAAAAACTTCGATCCAGGAGTGGTGGAGCACATCTTTAATCCCTTCAGATGGGAACCACAGGTCTTTGATCCCAATAATTAGAATGCAGAGACACACACATAGGATTTGGAAGGACTTAAGTTAAAAAGCTACTTACGAAAGGCCTACTCAATACAAACAAATTGTCCCTTAAGATTTCAAAATATATACACTAAGGCTTGTTTAGCTCCAAAATAATAAAATAATTTCTTCTTTAATCCAGATTGAAAGATAATACTTTATATATTGTCAAAAAAAAAACAAATTTGCTTCAGGAGAAATATTACCTGACCCCCCCCCCAAAAAAAAAGGTAATTGTCCCAGAGTTAGGATTAGGGCAGTGCTCTGTTCTTATCTTTCCAGGAGATTTAAAGCATCCATTCAAGGAATCCAGAGACAACTGGACAACGGAAATCTCAACAGAAAACAGAATCAGACACCAAAGAAGACGAGTAGCCCAGATGATCGAGCCTTGCAGACTTCCTCGATAGCTGTTTCCATCAAAAGTCTACAACCACAACAACTCAAAATCGCTAAGATCGTTCAGCTACACACACTGCCCCAGCCAGAACTTCAGTAAAGCCTCAAAGATCAGCTTCTGTCTACAAACTTCTTAGGACATCTAAACAGCTGAGCACAAAAAGACTGAACATAAAAGGATTGTATTAACATTTTTAACCATTTTTCCATTCTGGTTTGGGCCCCAAACAGGTTTACTAAGACCCAAATCAGCAGGAAGTCATTTTAAGAGAGTGACATCCCAGAGGGTGGGAAGGGTGCTTCTCCCCCCACCACTTTTTGATTATTTGATGGATAACAGAAAACTTTGTTATTTAGGGGAAGAGACTACAACTGTTAAATGGTCTTGTTAAATGGGGTTTGGAGGTTAGACCCAAGGACTTCCTTCTTTTTCTTTTCTGTATCCTTCTTTCTCTCCTATGTAGGAGTGCACAGACTTGAGAAAAATGGGACATAGACATAGTATGGGAAGGACCAAGAAGAAGGGACAGATTATTGAATATGCCCTTATACCTTTGTATATTGATACAAAATTAGTATTATATTTGGCTAAAGTGGTATGGACCATTGTATATTGTGCAAAATTTAGATTTTATTGGACTACATCAGTATTGATCTTTGTATATTGATACAAAATTAAGATTATATTTGGCCACAATGATATTGACACTTCTATATTGATGCAATATTAAGATTGTATTGGGCTACATAGGCATTGATCTTTGTGTATTGATACAAAATTAAGAGTATATTTGGCCGCATTGGTATTGATCTTTGTATATTGATACAAAATTAAAGGTAAGGCTTCTTAAAGGTATTGTACCTAGTGATGCTTAAAAATGAAATGTGAAGCTCTGGTCTCTTGATACCAACTGTCTTAAACCGTTTAGGATAGTTAAGAAATACAAACTCCTAGTCATGCAAGCGTGTCATTTTGTTAGCTACTATGACAGTCTATCACAGATATTCTCTAAGCAACACAGAAATCAAGGTGTTAAGAGAAAAGCAACATTTGCTTATCTAAATACAAGAGATAGATACGGCATCTTCAAAAACCCCAAGAGATCTTCAGAATATGGCATTCAAAGATGTTTTCTCAACTTAAGATTTTTTTTTGATATTGAGACATGTCAGCCCCTGACAGCACCCCCTATTCTACTCTAAGTAGAAGATGAGCATCGAAGAATCTCCAGTGTGAGATGGTTGAATTAGTGGCAAGCCTATCTCTTGGCATGAAAAACCTCTTGCTTCAACTGCAGACAGACTGTTGTCCAAAAAGGACAAAACTTGGTAGCAGGGAAGTCGACAGCCTAGCTCTGCCAAAACAGGGTAGGTAAGTCCTTCATAATTCCTGCTCTACAATAATGTCTGTCAGAGAAACGGGACCAAAAGGCTGAAGATTGATGCTGTAACGTATGGAGAGAAAATGGGAACTGTCTAGGCAGCCACTGATATGTCATTTCTCAGTTTTGGAAGATGCAGGCCCTGCACTTCCTGCATAATCAGATATATTTATCCCTCTCAGGTCTCTGAGGTGGTTGAAGAATAGATAGCTAGGGTCTCATAGTTAAATTTTGAGTTGTTTAGGAATCAAGAGGGTGTTCTGGATCTAAGAAGATGTTTTTAAAATTGTGATGCAAGTTAGTATGAAAGCTGAGTTAGATATAAAACTTTAAACTCATGGAGATGGTTAGATAGTAGAATGTTAAAGTCAGGGGCCAAATATGTATGGACTGGACAGTAGGAGTGTATGCTAAGCCATTTAACTCTCATAATTATGGCATATTTATTTCTGTTGTTTTGTATAGTATTTACTGTTTTAAGAGAAGAAACCATTTGTTGGACTGAAATGGGGAGCTGTTGGGGGGAAGAGGGTGGAAGGGTGGGACAGGAGGGGGGAGTAAGGAAGAGATTGTGACTGCGATGTATCTTGAAGAAATAAAAAAATAAAGTATAAAAAAATAAAAAAGTGACTGTATGTATGCTTCCAAATTATATTTTTGAAGCATTTCCTGAGGATGAATGCATTACATATTGCATATACACATACCTCCATGTGAAATTCTTACCATAAATATTAACCCGCTACAAACAATGAAGAGATTGCTGAAGTGAATTGAGGGATTTTTTTTAAATACGGACCTGTCAAAAAGTTAATAATTTTTAAATGGTCTATCTAATTTAAGGAGAATAAAGTATTGAGAAATCTAAATACAATATATCATCCTTAACTGAGTCCAATATTTAAGAAATATCAAAAATATCTATGAATTACATTTTGATGAGAGCCAGGATTGCGATCATATGAATGGCAAATTAAATTTTACTTCATCATTTCCATCATTCTATTTCAGAACAAAATTAAAAGTGTCTCTTGTACTTTGTTTTGTCTAAACAGTACTGTACATAGACAGATATATTATATTACCTAGAATATTTTACATTGTAATTGAGGAAAAATACATGACTACCAGGAACCATAGGAAAAGCTACAAAATAACAAGCCTGACAAAAGCACATGAAGAAAGCAAATACTCAGAATTCATAAGAACCTGTTTAGCTTTGAGACAATTCCTTCATTATACAGACCCAGTGAGGAACAAAAAGCAACACAAGTTTAAATTTGAGTTCAAATTGCAAAATCAGAAGAATCTTCCTCATTACACTTAAAAAGGCTCAATTGAAATAAGTAGTATTTTTGATCCTACAATGTTAATTTGTTCAATAAAAAAATGTACATATCATATAATCCATTTAGTGTTGACGTTTAGTTTGTTTTGTTCTGTAGCCTATCAAGATTAACCAGCTTCATCTGTATGAATAGTATGGTTTTGGAGCTGTCTTTGGAGCTGATGTGTTCAGAAGTGGGCAACAAAAAAAGATGATGATCATTTCTCTTGTGATTGCTTGATCGCCAATAGTTCAGAGGTAAAAAGGTGGGGCTCTGTGACTCTCCTCCCCATTCTTTGACTGATGGCTGATAAGGGACTCAGTGCAGAAAAATACAATTGAGGTAAGGTATTCTCTATGTAGTCATATAACGTCTAGAGGCTGCCATTTCACAGCCTTTCATCCATCCTCAAGCTCGTACCTACTTTTTGCCCAGTCTTTACAATGTTTTCTGAGTCTTACAGGGCATGATATAAGTTTGTTGTTTAGGTATGGGCCCACATCCATCAATCATTTTTTTGTTTGTTTGTTTTTGTTTTTTGTTTTTTGTTTTTTTGCATAGTGAGAAGTCATATGTCTTTGCAGTTACCATCCTTCATTGTAATCAGACACTTTTGCTTAAGGCTGAGAGCCTCTTTTGTCTCTGGATATTATAAGCTGCTATGTTAACTTAGTTAACTGACAGAAACATGTGACTCACATGGGTATACTCTCTCAATACCTTAGATATTAGCCAGGGGTTAAGTACTGAGGAACGGTACTCCTATCCAGTGGAGGGAGTCCTGTACCTTTTAAGAGAGCAGGTTGTTTCTCATCAAACAAGCCACTTTTACACATATGGACATTTTTTTTCAAATGTTTTCCTTATACTTCCTTTATTCTGGTTTGTCCTCTTGTATCACAAACCCTCATCTCCCTAATTAGCTCATCTTCTTCCCTTTATGAATCTTTCCATCCACAACCCACTTCTTTACTTTCTTTTTAGCTATATTGTACTATTCTCCTCCTTTTGAGGTAAGTAGCCCCTTGCACACTCATCCCCAAGTACTCCTTATTTCTTGGCTTACTAACATTTATGTATGTTAGTACATAACAACCCCTTAAGATGTTGAAGCTAGGAACCACATATAGAATTGCAGTGGTTTTTTGTTTGTTTGTTTGTTTTTGGAGCCTAGGTTAATTAAATTAGAAATTTTTCCATCCATTTTTTATTTAAAGCTAAGTAATATTCCATTCTGTACATGTACCACAATGTTATTATCCTCTCACCATTGTGGAACATCTAGGCTGTCTCCATTTCCTAGATATTGTGACATGGATGTGCAAGTATCTTTGTTGTGGGGTATGCTGTGCTTTGGGTACATGTCCTGGAGTGATACAACTAGTCATATGGTAGTTTTTTCTTTGTCATCTTGAGAAAACTCTACACTGATTTAAAGTTTTTTAATTTTTTTTTTTTTACTTTACATTCCTACTAATGGTGTATTAACATTTAAAATAGTCTTTAAACTTTGTAATTTTCTTCAACACTGGTGCTATACTGGGGGTTTTTGTTTTGTTGTTGCTTGTTTTGAGGACATCCCAGTATGTAGCCCTGGCTATCCTGAATCTTATGATGTAGCCAAAGCTGGACTCTAAATCACAGAGATCTTCTTGCCTCTGCATTCTGATTTCTAGGGTTAAAGTCATGATTTATTGCACTGAACCACCACGGTGTTGTTAATTAACTGAAAATTATTTTCTATCATGGACAGAGCTGTTTAATCTCTATACTGTGGAGATTCTAATAGACTATGATAGTTCCTTTAAATATGTCAATTTTGCTTTAAGTGGAACACAGCTGCACATCTAACTACTGGGAACGTTCAACTGGAAGAATGATTTGAACTCAAGGTACAATCCAAATATTGGCACCACAGACCTCTCTCAGTAAGATTCTAATAATGCTGTGCTATAAGTGTATGCCCAAGAGGAAGCAGAATTCTTGCTACACAACCAGTAACTTAATATATGAATTAAACAAAAATAATTATTCATAATATTTTAACTATTTAGAAGGCTTTAAAAGGTGACAACATATAAAAATAAATTGACTATATGTTATTAAAAATTTTCCTGTATTTATTTTTAAAATAAATTGAATAATTAAGCATCACAATACAGACTGGATAATCATTCTAGAACAAAGGAGTGTAATTCCCCTGTCTGGTTGAATGAATAGCTCCATCAGCTATTTTCATGATTGTTTACATGCTGATAGTGTCCACCCCAGGAATCTATCCTGTTATTTTTCTCATCTTTTGTTTTTCCTTATCATTTCTTTATTGCTCATGTACCTCTTATTCTGTACAGTTAACAGACCATTTCATGTTTGGACAGAATTGGGGTTAAAGATTCATACAGGAAATCTGGTTTGTGGTGGTGCACAACTTTAATCCCAGCACATTTGAGGCAAATGCCTTGAGTTTAAATACAGTCCAGTGTAGTATACATAGTTAGCTTCAGTTTTAGTAAACTGAGAGAGAACTGTTATGTAGGCAAAATTTCTAGGAAAATGATTTATAATTATTATTAGTGGTGGGAATTGAAACTCCTGGATCACACACACTAAGCACATACTTTTGCATTGAACTTTACCTGTGTGTGGGAAAAATTGTAAGTGAAAGAATGCTTTTTAACCCTCTGTCAGATGTGGGGTTGGTGAAGATCTTTTCCCAATCTGTAGGCTGCCATTTTTTTCCAATGACAGTGTCTTTTGCCTTACAGAAGCTTTTCAGTTTCATGAGGACCCATTTATTGATTGTTGGGTTAGAGCCTGAGCTGTTGGTGTTCTGTTCAGGAAGTTGTCACCTGTACCAATGAGTTCGAGGGTTTTTCCCACTTTTTGTTCTAGTAGATTTAGTGTGACCGGCCTTATGTTAAGGTCTTTGATACACTTTGACTTAAGTTTTGTACAAGGTGATAACTATGGGTCTAATTTCATTCTTTTACATGTTGACATCCAGTTGGACCAGCACCATTTGTTGTTGAAGATGCTGTCCTTTTTCCATTATATGGTTTTGGATTCTTTGTCAAAAATTAAGTGACCATAGGTGTATGGGTTCATTTCTGCATCTTCAATTTGATTCCGTTGATCCACTGGTCTGTTTCTAAACCAGTGCCATGCTGTTTTTATTACTATTGCTCTGTAGTACAACTTGAAATCTGGGAAGGTGATGCCTCCAGATTTTTTTTTTATATAGTACTGATTTAGCTACAGAGGGCTAATATCCAAAATTTACAAAGAATTCAAGAGATTAAATGCCAAGAAACCAAATAATCAATCAAAAATGGGAAACAGAGCTAAAAAGAGAAGTCACAAAGGAAGAATTTTTAATGGCTGAGAGACACTTGAAGAAATGCTCAGCATCCTTAATCATCAGAGAAATGTAACTCAAGATGACTCTGAGATTCCATCTCACACCTATCAGAATGGATACGTTCAAAAACTCAAATTACAGCACATGCTGGTGAGGCGGTAGAGAAAAGGGAATACTCCTCCATCACTGGTGGGAGTGCAAGCTTGTACAACCACTATGGAAATCCGTCTGGCAATATCTTAGAAAACGTGGAATAGCTGTACCTCAAGACCCAGTCATACCACTTCTCGGTATACATCCAAATGATTCCTCACCAAGCCACAAGGATGTTTCCTCATCTATGTTCACAGCAGCCTTATTTGTAATAGCTAGAAACTAGAAACAATCCAGATGTTCCTCAACCAAAGAATGGATAAAATAAAAACCCTGTGTTAAGTCTACACAATGGAATACTACTCAGCCATCAGAAACAACGAAATCATGCAATTTCCAGCCAAATGGATGGAACTAGAGAAGCTCATCCTGAGTGAGCTAACCCAGACTCAGAAGGATACACAAGGCGTCTATTCACTTATATTTATATTTTAGCCATATAGTACAGGATAACTATACTACAGCCAATGCACCAAAGGGAGCAGAAACATAGACTTTGTTACCTGTCAGTGAGACACTTTGCCCTAGTCGTGCTGCCTTGTAGGTCCCCAGTGTATGAGAAGGCTCTTGGCCCTCATCTGACAGCTGAACTGGGGCGGGGGACTGATATGTAGGGTGACTCCACTCCAGAAGAGTGGGATGGAAGGGATAATGGGTAGAGGGTGGTAGGGCGGGATTGGGAGGTGCGGAAAGAGGTCACTGTGATAGAGATGTAACCTGAAGTAACAAATAATCATTTTTTTAAAGCTTTTTTTTTTTGCTACCTTTGGACATTGGTGACTGAGAATGTTATGGTTGAAATGAATCCAGTTATCTAGAAATAAGAAAGAAAAAAACGGTGAAACTTAACAGTTGAATTCACTTTCCCTGGATCAACTCTAACTCCCTGTCAATTTCCTATATATGATAATAAATGTTATTGTTCATTCCCTCAGGCCTTCAACTACTTGAAGCATGAATATGTTGTTCTGTCCAGAATATCTGATGTTGTCCCTGTTTGCTCATGTGAGGAAATTCGCATTTCTACAGTTCAGGATTGTATGAAACAGTTTATCTCTGTGTAACTATTTCCACCTGACCAGCCTGTGCTCAGCTGCTGTCCCAAAGAACTGTCAGAGCTTTGATACTTACACTTCCCTATACCCTTTGTCCTTTGATCGACTGAATGCTGCCTGGCCACTCCAATTCCTATGCCAAATTTATTTGGTCCATGTGAATGTATATAAATATATGTATATATTTATATACATAATATTTATTTATTATATTGTAAATATATTTAATACTTTATAAAATATTTATATTTTATTTATAAATAGCATTATAATTGATAATTAAGATGATATTTATAATATATATGGTCCATCTATATGTCCATGTGAGTATATAAATGTAAATAAAAGGTATGTAAATTATGCTTGTTGAGTAGGATAAGAACAGTTTTAGTTGAGACTAAAGAAAAATCAGGAAGCAACTAATGAAATGTTGAACTCACGATGAAGAAGTATTGATTCATCTCTCCAAATGTAAAACTTATTTCCTTTCATGTTGAAAACAAGAGCTGAATTGAATACAATAATAGTCACTTAAGATAATTGAAGATACAATGATCACACAAAGGTAGACCAGATGTTATATGGCTTTTGTCTTTTGACAGCCTAGAGAGAAGTTGGAGGCAGAAAAAAAAAAAAGAACAGACTCAGAAAGATATTGAAGATTTAACACCAAGGTTATGTGGCCCACGAAGCAGTCTTATCAGAGTCCTACTAGCAAGGCAGAGGCTCGTGTAGACACAGAGCATTGCTGCACTGACTGGATCAGCCTAGCTCCTGATTACTGCCAACTCCTCAGGACTTTCTAGAAATCATTATGAGATGACTTCAAGATGTCTGAGATGTGGGGGTTGGTGGGGAGAGCTTAGTGAAGTGCTTATCTCGCAAGAGTGAGGACCTGAATTTGATGCCTAGAAACCACATATAAAGAAGAGTGTTCTGTGCTTTTAATACCAGGACTGAGGAATCAGAGACAGTAAATCCTTAGGGCTTACTGGCCAATAATACTAGTATGCTCAACAAAAAAAAAAGACCCTGTCGCAAAACACAAAGTAGACAATGACTGAGGAATAACACCTGAGGGGTTGTTCTCTACCTTGCACATATATGCTCACACACACACACATACTCATACACAGGCATACTCACAGACACTCACACACACTCTCCCACACACAGGGTGGGTGAGTGAATAGCAAGCATTTGTCTAAGAGAGTTATAAATGCCTGAGAACTTTGAGCTTGGGATTAAAGGCATATACCACCATGCCCAGCTTAGGCATGCATATTAGTGGCTTGGTCTAACAAAAGTATCACCACTGCCAATTGATGTACAGTTTTCGGAGTGTTTGGATATTTTTCTGTTTCTTAATATTTAAAACTTCTGTGAAAAAAATAGGAGCTCTAACATTGCCTCTGATATCTCAACTTTAACAGAAGAACATTTTGTGTTTTCAAAGTTGGAGATAAACTTATTTTATGAATTTAATGTGCATGTATTCTCTAAAATTATAGCAGTAAGTTTGCATTAGTTTTATTACTATTGAATGGTAGGTCTAATATATCATAAATATAGAAGGTATTTTACTTAGAAAATATCCACACATATTGTTTACTTATATATAGATTTTTTTCTATGAATAAAATAAATGAATATGAGTCAACTATTATTATATACAGATTATACTTCCATTCTATGCATTAGCACAAAAGTTATTTAAAAAAAAAAAAGAAGACACATATAATACTTTCTGGGCTTAGACCAAGTTGCCCATTAGGTCTTTGGTGATTTATGAACCATCAGCAATTGAAATAAATTTCATAAAAAGCCAATTATCAAACTCAGATTAAAAGACATATTTGTTGCTTGTCTCTTAACAACTTGATTTCTGATTAGCTTAGAAAATAACTGTGATAAACTGTCTTAGTACCTAACAAAATGACAAGCTGGCCTGACTATTAGTTTGCATTTCTTAAATATCTTAAACAGTTTATGACAGTTGGTAGCAAAAGGCTGAAACTTCACATTGCATTTTTAAGCATTACTAGGTACAATACCTTTAAAAAGCATTACCCTTAATTTTGTATCAATTTACAAAGGTCAATACCAATGTGGCCAAATATAATCTTAATTTTGTATCAATATACAAAGATCAATACTGATGTAGCCCAATACAATCTTAATTTTGCATTAGTATACACAGCTCAATACCAATTTAGCCAAATATATTAATTTTGCATCAATATACAAAGGTATAAGGACATATTCAATAATCTGTCCTTTTTTCTTGATCTTTCCAATATTATGTCTATGTCCCATTTTTCTCAAGTCTGTTAACTCCTACATAGGAAAGAAGGATACAGAAAAGAAAAAGAGAGAAGTCCCTGGGTCTAACCTCCAAAACCCATTTAACAGCTTATCTAAATATAAGAGATAGATAGAGCATCTTCAAAAACCTCAAGAGATCTTCAGAATATGGCATTCAAAGATGTTTTCTCAACTTAAGATTTTTTGATATCGAGACATGTCAGCTCCTGAAAGCACTCCCTATTCTACTCCAAGTAGAAGATGAGCATCGAAGAATCTCCAGTGGGAGATGGTTTAATTAGTGGCAAGCCTATCTCTTGGCAAGAAAAACCCCTTGCTTCAACTGTAGACAGAATGCTGTCCAAAAAGGACAAAACTTGGAAGCAGGTAAGTCGACAACCTAGCTTTGCCAAGATAGGGTAGGCAAGTCCTTCATAATTCCTGCTCTACAATCAATGTCTGTCAGAGAAATGGGGCCAAATGGCTGAAGATTGATACTGTAATGTATGGAGAAAAAATGGGAACTGTCCAGGCAGCCACTGGTATGTCATTTCTTAGTTTTGGAAGCTGCAGACCCTGCACCTCCTATATAATCAGATATATTTATCCCTCTCAGGTCTCTGAGGTGGTTGAAGAATAGATAGCTAGAGTCTCATAGTTAAATTTTGAGTTGTTTAGGAATCAAGAGGGTGTTCTGGATCTAAGAAGATGTTTTTAAAATTGTGATGCAAGTTAGTATGAAAGCTGAGTCAGATATAGAACTTTAAACTCATGGAGATGGTTAGATAGTAGAATGTTAAAGTCAGGTGTCAAATACATATGGACTGGACATTGTGAATGTATGCTAAGCCATATAACTCTCATAATTATGGCCTATTTGTTTCTGTTGTTTTTTATTGTATTTATTGTTATAAGAGAAAGAACTATTTTTTGGACTGAAAAGGGGAGCTGTTGGGGGGAAAAAGATATACCTTAAACTTAAAAAAGTGAAGAGGATGGGGGATTGAGGGGGAAGAGGGTGGGAGGGTGGAGCTGGAGGGGGAGTAGGGAGGGGATTGTGATTGAGATGTAACTTGAAGGAATAAAAAATAAATCATTTTTAAAAAAGCAAAAAAAGACAATTTTGTCTAACAAGTAATGTTTCCACTTAACTTTGTGATCATGAACAATACAACTACATCTTACGAATAAAAAATGACTTCTTTTCATATTAATTTTGTAAATTATCAACTAGATCTGTTTTGATAAAGTCTCTAGCTGTGTCTAGTGATATATATGTGTGAGGAAGAGGTGATCCTTTGAAATATTGCACATTAAAAAAAATCTCAGTGTTACAAACAGGTACTAGGGAAGCTAGACACATAAATGTTTTTTTTTCAGCACCATTTGTTGAAGAAGCTGTTTTCTCCACTGTACATGTTTATTAAAATCTTTGTCAAACACAAAGTGACTATAACTGTGTGGGTTTATATCTGGTTCTTCTTTTCAAGTCATGTGTGTATCTGTTTTTGCTAGTACTATGCTCTTTACGAAAACATGGATCTGTGGTATAACTTAAAATACTGTATGATAATACCTAAAAATATTTTAATTTCCACAGGATCACTTTGATTAACAAGATAAATTGTGCCTGATGTATGTATTTTAATATTGTTTGGTCTCTAGATAAGTTGATAGCCTAGCTCTGCCAAGACAGGGTAGACTAGTCCTTCATAATTCCTTCTTTACAATCAATGTCTGTCAGAAAAACAGGGCCAAACAGCTGAAGATTGATGCTGCAATGTATGGAGAGAAATTGGGAAATATCCAGGCAGCCACTGATATGTCATTTCTTAGTTTTGGAAGCTGCTGTCCCTGCACTTCCTGTATAATCCGATATATTTATCCCTCTCAGGTCTCTGATGTGGTTGAAGACTAGATAGCTAGATCTCATAGTTAATTTTTGAGTTGTTTAGGAATTAAGAGGGTGTTCTAGATCTAAGAAGAATTTTTTTAATTTTGATGCAAGTTGGGATGGAACCTGAGTTGGATATAGAACTTTAAACTCATAGAGATGGTTGTAAAGTAGAATGTTAAGGTTAGTTGTCAAACACTTATGGACTGGACATTGAGAATGCATGCTATGCCTTGTAATTCTCATAATTGTGTCCTAAGTAT
Organism: Lophiomys imhausi; assembly: GCA_907164525.1. Taxonomy (NCBI): domain Eukaryota; kingdom Metazoa; phylum Chordata; class Mammalia; order Rodentia; family Muridae; genus Lophiomys; species Lophiomys imhausi. Next base: position 93,731 of record CAJQZJ010028788.1, on the reverse strand, counting down.
TTCTTCTGTTTTGTTATTATAAGATACAGAGCCATTTGTTGGACTGAAAGGGGGAGCTGTGGGGGGAAAAGATATACCTTAAACTTAAAAAAAAAGAAAGTGGATGGTGGTATTGAGAGGGAAGAGGGTGGGAGGGTGGGGCCAGAGGGGTAGTAGGTAGGGGATTAAAATTGAGATGTAACTTGAAGAAATAAAAAATAAATAAAAAAATAAAAACTTGCATTGGAATTTTAAGTGAATTGTATTGAGTATGTAGACTGCTTTGATATATAGACACTTTTACAATGTTATTCTTTCAACCAATGATCATGGAAGGTTTGATCCTCTTCCAATGTCTTCTTCCTTAATCTCTTTCTTCAGTGTTTTAAAGCTTTCCTCGCAGGGATCTTCCATTTCCTTGTATAGTATTGTGATATTTTTTGAACAATCATTAATATTTGTCATTGGTGTATGGAAAGGCTGTTGGGTTTTGAGTATTAATTTTGAATCCTGAAACTTTGCTAAAAGTATTTATGAGACGGTAGGGACTTTAAAGCCACTCACGTATAGATTCACATCACATGGAAATAAGAATCCTTTGACTTCTTGTTTTGTTAATTTGTCTCTCTTTATTCAAGCTGCCTTACAAACATAGATGTTTATATGCTACATGTCTTAATTCAGGCTGTGGGTCATGCCAGCTAGTGTTTTATGGGGTTTAGTATTCAATATAGAAATTATTCTTGTGAAATGTTTATAATACAAATGTGATTGTTGTGAAGTATATTTCTTCTAGTAATTGTGTTAGACTTCGCTGGAAAGCAAGTTTCCACATATGAATTACTTTTAGTGAGAATGAATACCCTAAGTACACATTATTTTATATGGTATGTAGTGTTAATAGCAAACAAATGTTATGGTCTGATAACTAATGTATGAAATAATAATTTTAGTGTTTTTCTTAAATGTAACTAATATACAAATCATAAAATGCATAATAATAAAGTGACCTATGATAACACACACATTAGAAAATAAATATATATCTAGATGGATACCTTAGTGTGTTGTGCTTATATAGGTATGAGGACCTGATTTGGTCCCCAGCTTCCATGTATAAAGCAAGGCATAGCTGTCCATGCCTATTACCTTAGTGCTCAGGGGATGGAGAGAACAAAATCAATGGGACTTTCTGGCTTCTATCCCAGTTCCAGGTTACGTGAGACCTTCTTAAGGGAATAACCAGACAGTGACAGAGCAGAACACCCATTGTCCTCCTCTGGTCTCCATTGCCCACACAGGGGTGTGCACATGCGCATACACATGCACCATTTACAGTGTTCCACTGCCTAACTTATATATTTGAAGATATGTACTAATGAGATATATCGATTTAAGAAGAAATATGTTTTACTTCTTTTGTGCACTATTTTTAGTGTGCAGAAGAAATAAAATTATAAATTTGGTTTACAAACATTTACGTCAGGATTTTAAGTGGGTTGTATGTTTGTATTTACAGTCTGGAGAGCTTTTTGTTTCTAAAAGGTTGAAAGCTACATTAAGTTGCTTTCACTAAAAGTCAAATGACACAAAGAAGGGGACACTTCACAGAAGAATAAAACTGAGCAGTGATACCCACCTGTCCACTATTCTTGGAATTTTGTTTTATCCACAACTGCAACATACACACACACATGCATGCACATGTGTACACACATATGCGCACAATCAAAAGAAAATGAAAAGTAAAATAATGGAATTAGGAAAGGCATAAAATTGTACCTTCTTAAAGATAAATCATTAGCAAATATCTCACTCGTCTGGTTACATAATGAAGCAAGCAACACAAGAATCTTGTTGATTCATGTTTCGCTTCTTTCAGACACACGTTATGCATGTTTCCATCTGTAGAAAACTTGGTTATAGGGACTAGGATCAAAGGTTAATATATGTCATTGTTATCCAGAAGACACCACTCATGTGTGAGGACAAAGAGACTGTTGGTAGCCAAGAGGCATGAAAAGGCTTGAAGGTATCCAGCATTGGGCTTAGCATCATGAGTATACAGGGGAAGCTGTATCTTAAAAACAAATAAAGGACACCATCAATATGATAAAATAGCAGCCTACATAATAAGAAAATACCTTCACCAAAGTCACATCTGGCAGAGGGCTAATGTCCAGAATATATAAAGAATTCAAGAAATTAAACACCAACAAACCAAATAACCCAATTAAAAAAATGAGGTACAGAACAAAACAGAATTCTCAACTAAGGAATCTCAAATAGCAGAGAAGCACTTAAAGAAATGTCCAAAAATATCCTTAGTCATCAGGAAAATGTGAATCAAAACAATTTGGAGATTCCATCTTACAATTGTCAGAATGGCTAAGATTAAAAAAAAAAAAAACTCAAGTGACAGCACATGCTGGTGAGGATGTGGAACAAAGGTAACCCTCCTCCATTGCTTTTGGAAGTGTAAACTTTTACAAGCATTTTGGAAATCAATATGCCAGCATCTCAGAAAATTGGGAATAGTTGTACCTCAAGATCTAGCTATACTACTCATAGGTATACACCCAAAAGATGCTCTACTATTACCAGAAGAACATTAGCTCAACTATGTTCAAAGCAGCTTTATTCATCATAGCCAAAATCTGAAAATAAACTAGATGTCACTAAACTGAAGAATGAATAATGAAATTGTGGTACATTTACACAATGGAATACTACTCAGCTACTAAAAAACAAAAACATCATGAAATTTGGAGGCAAATGGATATAACTAGAGAATATTATACTGAATGAAGTAACCAAGACCCAGAAAGACACACATGGTATGTATTCACTTATAAGCAAATAAGGTACATAAAGTACAGGATAGCCATGCTAAAATGCACAGACTCCAAGAACATAAGTAACAAAGAGGACCCAAGGGAGGATGCTTGAATCTCACTCAAAAGGGTAAATAAAACAGACATCAGAAGTAGATGGAAGGAGAGTACTAGGTGGGAGAAGGATGGAGAGGGAAACAAAATGGGGACCAGGTAAGGATAGAGCAGAGTGGGGAGGGCAGGAATGAGATAGAGAACAGAAATCAGTGAGGGGGCATCTCTTGGATGGAGGAGGCTTCTGGAAGTCTATGAGGGTCATCCAAGATAAGACTCCTAGCTGCGGGGGATATGTAGTCTGAAGTCACCACCTCCTGTATCCAGACAGGATTTCCAGTGGAGGGGGACATCAACCCACCCATAAAACTTCAACCCAAAATTTGTCCAACATACAAGTAGTGTAGCTGTAAAGATGGAGCAGAGATTGAGGGAATGGGCAACAAATAACGGCCCAACTTGGGACCCACCCCACAGGCAAGACTTAACCTTGACACTATTAATGGTACTCTTCTTCTATGCTTGCAGACAGAAGACTAGAGAAACACACCTCTGAGAGGCTTCATCCAGCACCTTATGGAAACAGATGCAGAGACCTACATCCAAACAAAAAACAGCGCTTGGGGAGTCTTGTGGAAGAGTGGAAGGAAAGATTGAGGAAGCTGGAAAGTTAAAGACCACCACAAGAAAACCTGCAGAAGAAAATAACATAGGCCTGTGGGGGTTCAAGGAGACTGAATCACCAACCAAAGAACATGCATGGCTGGACCTAGACTCCCTACACATATGTATCAGATGTACAGCTTGTTCTTCATGTGGGTCCACTAACAAATGAAGTGGAGTCGCACTCTGACTCTGTTGCCTGACTTTGATCCCTTTCCCCTAGCTGGATTACCTCGTCTGGCCTCAGTGGGAAAAAAGTGCTTAGTCCTGCTGTGACTTATGTGCTAGAGTGGGTTGGTACCCAAAGGGGACCTCCTCTTTTCTGAGGAGAATGGGAAAGGGAATAAGAAGGGGGGAGGGATGTGAGGGTGGGAATGAGAGGTAAGAAGAGTGGGGTCAGTGGTCAAGCTGTAAAGTCACTGAATAATTGCATTAATAGAACACACACACACAGGAAGCTAGAGAGATAGTTCACAAGATAAGACCACATATTGCTCTTGCAGAGGATGCGAGTTCCCAGGACCTAGGGTGGGCAATTCACAACTGCCTCAAAAACCACGTCCAGGGATTTGAATGCCCTTTTTCTGATTTCACAGGTACGTGCACTCATGCATTCATATACCCACACACAGACACATAGAAAGAAACATAATTAAAAATAATTTTTAAACATTATTCTTAAAAACACACATAGTTTTTAGAATCAACACTCAGTTTTCCCATGGGGATGATTATATTATTTCTTCTATCTAGGTAATAGACGTCTCCGCTAATGAAGAACAACCATATCTTAGCATCATTAAGACACAGAAACATAAATATTCAATGGCATTCAAGGAAAGAAATACATGAAAAATTAATGCACAACATGAACATAATACAGAGGCATTCATTTTGCTTTACAGAAATTTAAATTTGTATATTGTTGAAAAAATTTAGCAATGAAACCCATAGACACTGTGGAAACATGGATGCCACCAGCAAAGTGACACTACTACTGAATGTAACCTGTGCTATATTGCTCTGCTCAGCATGTAATGGCATATACTAATAGAATAAAAGAGAAGATTGTAGGTTACATGGGTCAGTTTCCACACAGTAATTAAGTCTATTTAAAACCGTGATATCTTAGAAAACTTAGACTAGCTCTGTCTTGGGACCCAGCTATACCAGTTCTAGATATACATCTAAATGACTCCTCACCGAATCACAAGGAAGTTGCCTCATCTATGTTCATAGCAGCCTTACTTGTAATAGCTAGAAACTGGAAACAACCCAGATGTCCCTCAACCAAAGAATGGATTAAAAACTGTGGTACATCTACACAATGGAATATTACTCAGCTATCAGAAACAACGAAATCATGCAATTTCCAGCCAAATGGATGGAACTAGAAAAGCTCATCCTGAGTGAGCTAACCCAGACTCAGAAGGATGCACTTGGCATCTATTCACTTATAGTCAGATTTTAGCTATATAGTATAGGATAACTATAATACAGACAACGCACCAAAGGGAACATGGACGTAGACTTTTGTTTGTTTGTTTGTTTTCTCTCCCTGTCACTGAGACACTGTTTCCTGGTGGTACTGCCTTGTAGGCCTCCAGTGTTTGAGGAGGCTCTTGGCTCTCATATGACTGCTGAACTGGGGCCAGGGAATGTTATGTAGGGAGAATCCACTCCAGAGGAGTGGGATGGAAGGGTTAGGGGATAGAGGGTGGGTGGGCGGGACTGGGAAGGCTGGAAAGAGGACACTATGATGGAGATGTAACCTGAAGCAATTAATAAATTAATTTACAAAACATCAATTTTAGCCCCAAAATACTTTAATTTCAAACATTTAATCTGCCTAGGTTTCATATGAAAATTTTCAAGATGTTCTTCTTTCATGAATTTCAATATGAATAAAATTAAGTAACCAAAATTTTACTGAGCATACCTCCTAGTTAAGTAACATGAAAATCAACCATTTGGAAATATAAGTAGAGATGTAATTTTTCTGAGAAAAACCTGTAGTCAAACATTTATTGAGTAATAAAAAATACTAAGCAAAGTCAGAACTTGGGAAACTATGTGATATTCACTGGTTAACTACTCCATGTAATATTTATGTCAAATCTGACAATGGGTGGGATCTAAGATGGCTGCAGCCAGCACGGACATATTTTGATTTCAGGGTCAACAGTCACAAAGCAGCAAGTGTTGCAGGATGCTGTACAAAGGACATGACCCCTTCTAAATCTCACGCAGCTACACAGGGACCACAGAAGATGCCTGGGCAGGATGCCCCTTCCAACTCTCCGACACGCTAGGAAGCCTCTGGACCTGGGAATCGGGATAACCCATCCCCCAAAAGGAGAGACCCCCAATAAGTTCCAACCTAATACCCAGCCAGCAGATTCAGAAACCACGCAGAAGTAATCCCCATCTTGCTAGGCACACCCAGGTCTCACACAGATGATCCAATTATCTGGCAAAAGGTTGCAACCCTTGGAAATGAGTGGAGATCCGCTGCAATGTGCCTTCAGACCACAGATCACAGTCTGTGACGTCACTGGCCAGTTTGCAAGCCGCAGGCGCTGCAAGGCTACAGGAGCTGAACTTCAGATTTACCCGCTACAGGAACCAACCCTGGGCAAACTGCGAGATATTTGAAACTGTGGTATATCGGATTTATGTACTAGTATGGGCCCTTCCGGCGGGGAACCAGAGCTTACTTGTACACAGCTCCGCAACCTGAATTAATTAGGTCTCCACCTGGGAGGCAGGACTGAATGACTCACCTTATAGGGGTGGAGTAAGGCAACTCTACACCTACACCACAGTGCCCCCTCTGGACCCAAGTCCAGAAGACAGCAAAAAAAAAAAAAAAATTCCACATGGCCAGAGGCCCCAGACAAAAAAACAAAAAACAAAAACAAAAAAAAAAAAACAAAGCGAAATGTCTCCAACAAAAAAAAGCAATGCTATTCCGTCCAGCCCAAACCACCTCACCACAAATGAAACATGAAAACTATGACAATTCTAAATTATGGAAAGTGATAAAGTCCCTTCAAGAAGAACTTAAAACTATGAAGGAATTCAAAGAAGCCACAATTTTACAAGTCAAAACAATGAATAACATCATTAAAGAACTCCAAGCCAAGGTGACCCAGCTTGAACAGGAAAAGGATAAAGCAATGAAAGATCTCCAGACAAAAACAAGCAAACTGGAGAAGGAAATGTACAAAACGAACACTACCATTCAAGACATGAAAATAGAAATGGAAACAATAAAGAAAACACAGTAAGAGTTAAAGAGGAAATGGAGAATCAAGAGAAGAGAATAGGAACTACAGATGTGAGTATGAAAAATAGGATGCAAGAGATGGAAGACAGGATCTCAGGCATGGAAGATTCGATGGAAGAAATCAGTACAACATCCAAAGAAAATGAGAAAACTAAAAAATCTCTCACACACAGCATCCAAGAAATCAAGGACTCAATGAAAAGACGGAACCTAAGAACTATAGGCATAGAGGAAAGAGAAGACTCCCGACTCCATGGTCCAGGAAATATCTCCAACAAAAGCATAGAAGAAAACTTCCAAAACCTAAAGAAAGAGATGCCAGTAAAAATCCAAGAGGCTTACAGAACACCAAACAGATTAAATCAGAAAAGAAACTCCTCTCGCCACATAATAATAGAAACTCCAAATGTAGAGAACAAAGAAAGGATATTAAAAGCTGTAAGAGAAAAAGGCCAAGTCACATACAATGGCAGACCCATCAGAATCACACCTGACTTCTCCTCAGAAACTTTGAAAGCTAGAAGGGCCTGGACGATGTCCTACAAGCCCTGAGAGAACATGGGTGCCCAGCCAGACTACTATAACCAGCAAAACTCTCTATCAACATAGAAGGAAAAAACAAGATATTCCATGACAAAATCAAATTCAAACAATATCTCCTCACAAACCCAGCCCTACAGAAGATCCTAGAAGGAAAATTCCAACACAGAGAAGATAACTACACCCAAGAAAACAGAGGAAATAGAAACCTCCACAGCAACTAAACAAAAGAGAAACACAAGACAGCCAGCTATACCAAAATAATGGGAAATAACAACCCCTGGTCACTAATATCCATCAACATCAATGGACTCAACTTGCCAATAAAAAGACACAGACTTACAGACTGGATCCGTAAACAAGACCCATCTTTTTGCTGTATACAAGAAACACATCTCACTATTGAAGATAAACGCTACCTCAGAGTAAAGGGCTGGGAAAAGGTTTTCCAAGCAAATGGACCCAGGAAACAAGCTGGAGTAGACACCCTAATATCAAACAAAATAGACTTCCAATTGAAGTTAATAAAAAAAGACAGAAAAGGGCATTACATACTCATTAAAGGAAATATCCACCAAGAGGTCATCTCAATATTGAACATCTATGCCCCAAATACAAAGGCACCTACATTTATAAAAGAAACACTTCTAAAACTTAAATCACACATTGATCCAAACACTTTAATAGTGAGAGACTTCAACACCCCACTCACAACTATGGACAGATCATCAAGACAGAAGCCAAACAGAGAAATAATGAGTCTAACAGAGACCATGAACCAAATGGACCTAACAGATCTCTACAGAACCTTTCACCCAAACACAAAAGAATACACCTTCTTCTCAGCACCTCACAGAACCTTCTACAAAATCGACCATATAGTTGGACACAAAGATAGCCTCAAAAGATACAAGAAAATTGAAATAACCCCTTGTATCTTATCAGACCACCATGGAATAAAGCTGGACTTCAATAGCAAAAGAATCAACAGAAAGTCTACATTCACATGGAAATTGAACAACTCTTTACTAGAGGACCACTGGGTCAGGGAAGAAATAAAGAAGGAAATCAAAGACTTCTTAAAATCGAAAGAAAATGAAGACACAACACACCCAAACCTATGGGACACAATGAAAGCTGTGCTACGAGGAAAGTTCATAGCACTAAGTGCCTTCAAAAAGAAAATTATGACAGCTCATATTAGCAAATTAACAGCTAAACTGAGTGAATTGGAAAAAAAAAAAAGAAGCAAACACTCCCAAGAGGAGCAGAAGGCAGGAGATCATCAAATTTAGGGCTGAAATCAACAACTTGGAAACAAAAAGAACTATACAAAGAATCAATGAAACCAAGAGTTGGTTCTCCCAGAAAATCAACAAAATAGACAGACCCTTAGCCAAATTAACTAAAAGAAAGAGGGAGAAAACACAAATCAACAAAATTAGAAATGAAAAGGGAGAAATAACAACAGACATTGAGGAAATCCAGAAAATATTTGGATCCTACTTTAAAAATCTATACTCCACCAAATTTGAAAATTTAAGTGAAATGGACAATTTTCTTGATAAATTCCACCTACCGAAGCTAAATCAAGATCAGATAAACAGATTAAACAGCCCTGTAACCCATAAGGAAATAGAAACTGTCATTAAAAATCTGCCAACCAAAAAAAGCCCAGGGCCAGATGGCTTTAGCACAGAATTCTACCGGACCTTCAAAGAGGAGCTAACACCAATACTTTTCAAACTCTTTCACAAAATAGAATCTGAAAGAACATTGCCAAACTCATTCTACGAGGCCACAATCACCCTGAATCCTAAACCACACAAAGACCCAACAAAGAACGAGAACTTCAGACCAATCTCCCTCATGAACATAGATGCAAAAATACTTAATAAAATACTAGCAAACCGAATTCAAGAACACATCAAAAGTATCATACACCATGATCAAGTAGGCTTCATCCCAGGAATGCAGGGATGGTTCAAAATACGAAAGTCTATCAATGTCATTCACCATATAAACAAGATGAAATAAAAAAACCACATGATAATCTCTCTAGATGCAGAAAAAGCATTTGACAAAATCCAACACCCCTTCATGATAAAAGTTCTGGAGAGAATGGGCATACAATGACTGTACCTAAAAATAATAAAGGCAATGTATAGCAGACCAGTGGCCAACATCAAAATAAATGGAGAGAAACTTGAAGCATTTCCTCTAAACTCAGGGACAAGACAAGGATGTCTACTTTCACAATATCTCTTCAATATAATACTTGAAGTTATTGCTAGAGCAATAAGACAACTAAAGGATATCAAGGGGATAAACATCAGAAACGAAGAAGTCAATTTATCCCCATTTGCAGATGATATGATAGTATACATAAGCGACCACAAAAATTCCACCAGAGAACTCTTACAGCTGATAAACACCTTCAGCAAAGTCGCTGGCTACAAAATTAATTCAAAAAAAATTAGAAACCCTTCTTTATACAACAAACAAATGGGCTGAGAAAGAAATAAGGGAAACAACCCCCTTCACAATTGCCACAAACAACATAAAATACCCTGGGGGTAACTCTAAACAAGCAATTAAAGGATCTGTACAACAAGAACTTCAAGCCCTTGAAGAAAGAAATGGAAGAGACCTTTAGAAGATGGAAAGATCTCCCATGCTCATGGATAGGTAGAATCAACATAATAAAAAAGGCCATCCTACCAAAACCAATATATAGATTCAATGCAATTCATATCAAATACCAACACAATTTTTTATAGACTTAGAAAGAGCTAGCCTCAATTTCATATGGAACAACAAAAAGCCCAGAATAGCTAAATCAATCCTGTACAATAAAAAAAATGGAAGTATCACCATCCCAGAATTCAAGCTGTATTACAGAGCAATAGTTGTAAAAACAGCATGGTATTGGTATAGAAACAGACCAGTAGATCAATGGAATCGAATTGAAGACCCAGAAATAGACCCACACACTTATTGCCACCTTATTTTTGACAAAGAAGCCAAAACGTCACAATGGAAAAAGGACAGCATCTTCAACAAATGGTGCTGGTCCAACTTGATGTCCATTTGTAAAAGAATGAAGTTAGACCCATACTTATCACCTTGTACAAAACTTAAGTCCAGGTGGATTAAAGACCTTAACATAAGGCCAGTCACACTAAAGCTACTAGAAGATAAAGTGGGAGAAACCCTCGAACTAATTGGCACAGGCGACAACTTCCTGAACAGAACACCAACAGCTCAGGACTTGAGATCAACAATCAATAAATGGGACCTCATGAAACTGAAAAGCTTCTGAAGGCAAAGGACACTGTATTTCGAACAAAATGGAAGCCTACAGACTGGGAGAAAATCTTCACCAACCCCACGTCTGACAGAGGGCTAATATCCAAAATCTACAAAGAACTCAAGAAATTAAATGGCAAGAAACCAAATAATCCAATCAAAATTGGGGGACAGAGCTAAATAGAGAATTCACAAAGGAAGAATCCCTAATGTCTGAGAGACACTTGAAGAAATGCTCAACATCCTTAATCATCAGTGAAATGCAACTCAAGATGACTCTGAGATTCCATTTCACACCTGTCAGAATGGCTAAGATCAAAAACTCAAATGGCATCACATGCTGGCGAGATGTGGAGAAAGGGGTACCCCACTCCATTGCTGGTGGGGGTGCAGGCTTGTACAACCACTATGGAGGTCAGTCTGGCGATATCTTAGAAAACTTGGAATAGCTCTGCCTCAGGACCCAGCCATACCACTTCTGGGTATACACCCAAATGCCTCTTCACGGAATCATAAGGACGTTTCCTCATCTATGTTTATAGCAGCCTTATTTGTAATAGCTAGAAACTGGAAACAACCCAGTTGTCCCTCAACCGAAGAATGGGTTAAAAAACTGTGGTACATCTACACAATGGAATATTATGGAATATTATTCAGCTATCAGGAAAAATGAAATTATGCAATTTGCAGCCAAATGGATGGAACTAGAAAAGCTCATCCTGAGTGAACTAACCCAGACTCAGAAGGAAACATTTGCCATTTATTCACTTATAGTAGGATTTTAGCTATATAGTAGAAGGTATCAATACTACAACTAACACACCATAGGGAACTTGGACATAGACTTCTAATTTTTAATTTTTATTTATTTATTTATTTATTTATTTGTTTGTTTGTTATATTTTTTCTATTTTTTAGTCTTTTTCATCTATTGTATGCTTATTGGTTTGTTTGTTTAGTAGTTCTCTCTCCCGGGCAATGAGACACTTTTCACTGATGGTACTGCTTCGTAGATCTCCAATGAATGAAGAGGCTCTTGGCCCTCATATGACCTCTCAACTGAGATGAGGGACTGTTATATAAGGACACCCCACCCCAGAGAAATGGGATGGAAGGGTTAGGAGGTAAAGAAAAAAAATGAAATGTGATGTTTCGGCCTTTTACTACTAACTGTTTAGGATAATTAAGAAATGCAAACTAATGGTTATGCAAGCCGGTCATTCTGTTAGGTACTATGACAGCCTATTATAGTTACTTGCTAAGCTAATCAGAAATAAACCTGCTAAGAGACAAGCAACATCTGCTTACCCTAATATAAGAGATAGATAGGGCCTCTTCAAAAACCTCAAGAGATCTGCAGAATATGTCATTCAAAGATGTTTTCTTAACTTTAGATTTTTTTTATATCGAGACATATCAACTCCTGACAGCACCCCCTATTCTACCCCAAGTAGAAGATGAGCATCAAAGAATCTCCAGTGGGAGATGATTGAATTAGTCGCAAGCCTGTCTCTTGGTAGGAAAAGCCCCTTGCTCCAACTGTAGACATAATGCTGTCCAAAAAGGACAAAACCTGGAAGCAGGTAAGTCGACAGCCGAGCTCTGCCAAGACAGGGTAGGTAAGTCTTTCATTACCTCTCCTCTGCAATCAATGTCTGTCAGAGAAACGGGGCCAAATGATTGAAGATTGATGCTGTAATGTATGGAGAGAAAATGAGAACTGTCCAGGCAGCCACAGGTATGTCATTTCTTAGTTTGGGAAGCTGCAGGCCCTGTACTTCCTATAAAATCAGATATATTTATCCCTCTCAGGTCTCTGAGGTGGTTGAAGAACAGATAGCTAGAGTCTCATAATTAAATTTTGAATTGTTTAGGAGTCAAGAGAGTGTTATAGATCTAAGAAGATACTTTAAAATTGTGTTGCAAGTTAGTATGAATGTTGAGTCAGATATAGAAGTTTAAACTCATGGAGATGTTTAGATAGTAGAATGTTAAAGTCAGGTACCAAATACATATGAACTGGTCATTGGGAATGTACGTTAAGCCATATAACCCTCATAACTGTGACCTAATTACCTCTATTGTACTGTATTGTATTTATTATTATAAGAGAAAGAGCCATTTGTTGGACTGAAAGGGAAAACTGTAGGGGGAAATAAGATATACCTTAAACTTAAAAGAAAAAGAAAAAGGGAATAGGATGGGGGGTTGAGGGTGGGAGGGTGGGACTGGAGGGTGAATAGGGAGGGGACTGCGATTGAGATGTAACTTGAAGAAATAAAAAATAAAGGAAAATAATCTGACAATGATTTCAGGATTTCAGTATCTCAATGTAAAGCTTTCAAAAATCTTGGTCCTTTAATAAAACAAGGATGGATGATAGTACTAGTAACCCTCTCATTACTATCACAGAGTACTTGAGTCAATTAACTTATAAAGAATAAAGTTTGTCTGTTTGTTTGGTTGGTTGGTTGGGTTGTTTTTTTGTCTTATTATGTTGACCACAGTTGGGATTTTTGTTGTTGTTGTTGTTGTAGCTGTTTGTTTTTGTTTTTGTTGTTGACTTAGGGAAGGCAATACACTAACATGGGCAAATAGCAGAGGAAACAACTATCCTACTATTTCATAAGTAAAGCCAGAGGACCAGGAAGCAGAATGGTAAGTGTTGGAGGGCTCCATCAATGGCCCAGTCAAAAGTGACCTAGGAAAATCCTAGTGTCCTAAAGTTCCACAGTACTTCGAATGGCAGCAAACTATGTACTGCCTTACGTTGGAATGTTAAATATCTGAACTGTAGCAATGCTACCTTATTTTTTTTGCTAATTGCAATCAAAAGTTTGTGTTAAAACTGCTATCCTCATGTCAAAGTTCTGAGATTCTGAGTAGAACTTAAGGTGGAAAAAATGAAACTATGTTAGCATATGTTTTAAGAATTGTTTATTATTATTATGAATTATAATTATCACTACTTATGAGCTGTTCTCTGAGTTTGCTTCCAAACTTCAATGGTGTAATGAACCCAACAAATCAAACTGCACAGTGAATAATGAGATCAAATGTAAAATGCCTCAGAAAACTATGTTATTTGAGAGAAAATCAATTTGTTCATAAACTTTGTGTGTTCCTTGCAGCAAATATAGGGCTAAGATGTAATACATTTGCTTTTAATGAACAGATCCTGTTGACTAAGCATATCTGCAGTGTAGCATAGCCCCAGGAGCAAACTGATCCTATGGCTCTCTAGTATACATCCACTGTAATAGTACTCTTCTGCCTTGTATGAGAATTTGGCCTACTTCCATATTTTTTGTTTTTTGTTCAGAGCTTGATAATGTTGTTTGAGGTAATAGAATAGCCATGGTTCAGAGATTAAAACTGTCCATTTCAAATTGTTAAATAACTCCAAAATCTTCCTTCCAGGTAGGTTTGTTTTCTTGCATGCCCAGGCACACCTGGATTAGCTGGCAGGAAGCCTTCAGGGAAGTCAGAGATCTCAGTCAGCACTTCCTCTGTTCTACATAAGCTGGCTCAATGTGGAGTGGGCATACAGAACATTATTCTTTGCTTTCCTCACTCTTGATAATGAGGTCACTATTATGTTTCCTGCAAAAAGTTATGTCTAGGTTTATAGTGATAATCTATGGGCAACACCTGTCTTAAATCTGCACTGTGTAGGTCCTCCTTTTTAAAAATTTATTTTACTTGTTGATGTTGCTTCAAAAATGGCAAACCATTGAAAATTATGTTTAAGAGAAAATATTGGATGTGTCATGTTATTTGATTAACCATTATTCTTGAGTCTACAAGCAAGCACATTTAACAGATGTCAGGCCAAGGCACCCACAATACATGCACACTATTGATTTTTTTATACAAATATTGACCAATCAGAATTCACATGTCATAATAACTACAAAAGTTATTCCCTAATCATAAAAGTTATGCAGTAAACAAATTACACCTGCCAAAGGGGAAAACAACTTCAACATTATTAAACATTTATTGAAAATAAACTTTATATGTAATTTATTTATTTTCTGTAAAATATGCAGAGACTATTTGCAAAGAGTTCTTCAACTGTAATACAATGAACAGTCCATATGAAGTGAATATACTTTATACATGGCATCAATCATTATTGAGAAATTCTAATTGTATCAATAAAGATGAAGGAGACATATTCAGTAAAAGTGAAATTTAATTAAAATTTTAAGTAATTATAATGCGAACATATAATTTTTAAAAAGTTATTTGCTTTTAAGAGGCATTTCTTTACAAAGATTTATGTTAGAACTTAAAAATAAATAAACAAACAGACTAGGGATCACATTTGTGACTAGGGATTAAAATCAATATTGCATACTTGAACTATTTGAGAGAGAATTTCATCCAGTTAATATAAATGTAGAACAAAACCTAAATGGATAAAGTGTGCACCTGTCGCTATCATGCTAAAGCTAATTAACAGTCATGCTTTCCGTAGAAAAGGAGGAAATAAGAACCATTTTTCTCTCCGCTAGCTTCTTTATCTTAAACAGTAGATAGGTCATTGTTAATAGTACACTTCGCTGCAAATGTCAAATTTTTGACAAATCTTGCAGATTACAATCTTACTATAATACTATTAATATTCAGCATCATGGGCTAGTAGGAAAAGCAAATCCTATTTCATTAATTCTTCACAATCATTCAGATGATCAATAAAATATTTCAGAGTAGTAGAAAAAAGTGTTACAAGACAATAAAACCAGAAATGTTTCAAGAGAATGGTTGGCTACCATCTTACGTAATATTAAGGAAACTGGTAAGAGTGACAAGCCAAACAATGAAGGGCTTCAGAAGCCCCAGTCTTCAAATTAATGCTACTGAAATGCTATTGTTAAGGACTAATGACTAGTACTGATTGCCATGCTGATTCCTTCTAGAGGCAAATAAAACAAAAGCTGCTGAACACAGTTGTGGGGGATTATCATAACTGGATTATTTGAAGCAGGAAGACCCAGCCTAAATTTGGTCCACACCTGACCAAATAAACTGGCATGGAAGAAGAAGCTTTGGTTTCTGTCTACTGGCCCTCACTCTCACTGACAAGCTCATGTATCCTACTGCTACAGCTGGTATTAGAAACTCCTCTTCAGGATTCCATTGTAAATGTTACATAAGTAACTGTCCAAGTATCCTCCAGGATTCCAGCACTGAAAAGGGGACTGTCTCTGTAATGCTAAAGACATGCACACTCACATACCGAACTACTGGAAACAAGGCCTCTATGTCAGGAGACAATCATTGTTGGATACAGGGATCACAGCCTTTAAGCTGTACTGATAAATTCCCTCTAATATACATACATATATATATATCTTAGATTATTATATATTAGATAGTATATAATATATATTATATATAATATTAATATATATATTCTATCAGTTCTGCTCCTCTAGAGTACTCTGACTAACACCAAGACCTATATCAGTGTGAGATTCTTTCTAAGACAAATTATACAAGAAGGAAGCATGGAGGGCGAGAGGCAGAGAAGAAAAGATGCAGGAAGGGGGAGGGAAGGCAAGAAGGTTTATAGAGGTTTGAAAAGTGAATAGCTGCTCACTGTTCTGTAAGACAGTAGCCAACCCATATCTTGAGACATTTTTGCTATTATTTTGCTGGTTTCTAGTAATTACTTTTTAATTCCCCATCAGATAACTCGTTTAAAAATAGATTTATTTATTTGTTTATTCATTTATGTATATGAGTGTTTTGCCTGTTTGTATATATATGCCCGGGTTGGGGTCAGAAGAGGGTCCCAGATCCCCTAAAACTAGATTTCAAAGAGTTGTGAGACACGATGTGGATATTGTGGACTAAGCCCAAGAGCTCTGATGGAGCAAAACATGCTCTGAAGCTCTGAGCTACCCTCCAGCACTCAGATTCCTCTTCATCCTCAGTGTGGACTCATGAAAACTGTCAAATCCCATTCACAGCCACATCATTACTTTTCTTGATGTTCTGGCGAAATCATTTTCTCTCTGGGACTCAACTATCTCCTATCTGCAGTTGACTTCCAAGGATTGTCCAATTGCTCTGCACTCTGATGTGGACTCCTTTCCTGCACTGAGTTATGATAATTTCTACAAGCACCTATCCTGTTTCCTTAAATAGACTGAAAATGGGGGGTGTGTGTGTCAAAAGCGCCATTGACACTACCCTCACTGACTTCCAGATCCATCTTCACAGCATTGATATGAGACCATATAGACAGTAAGGAAGCAGAATTTTGTCTTTCTGTAGTAAAACACAACCGTATTTTGTCCCAAATCTACTTTTGTCTACACATCCCAATGTCTCTTGGAATTATTTATTCACAACAACAACTTAACCCTAAGTTAATGAATGAAAACTTACACAGTTATTGAGACTTGTATATGGTATTCAGGTTATCAGGAAGCAATGCAACCTAATGCCCCTATGCAAAAGTCATTCTTTTTTTTCCTTAAATGTTCACCCTTTATTAAGTATTTTTTTAATTTATTTTTTATTTTTTCAAGTTACATCTCAATCACAATCCCCTCCCTACTCCCCCCTCTAGTCCCACCCTCCCACCCTCTTCCCCCTCAACCCTCCCATCCTCTTCCCTTTTTTTAAGTTTAAGGTATATCTTTCCCCCCAACAGCTCCCCCTTTCAGTCCAACAAATGGTTCTTTCTCTTATAACAATAAATGCAATATAAAACAACAAATATAAATAGGCTGCAATTATGAGAGTTATATGGCTTAGCATATATTCTCAATGTTCAGTCCATATATATTGGGCACCTGAATTTAACATTCTACTATCTAACCATCTCCATGAGTTTAAAGTTCTATTTCTAACTCAGCTTTCATCCTAACTTGCACCACAATTTTAAAAACATCTTCTTAGATCTAGAACACCCTCTTGATTCCTAAACAACTCAAAATTTAACTATGAGACTTTAGCTATCTATTCTTCAACCACTTTAGAGACCTGAGAGAGATAACTATATCTGATTATATAGGAAGTGCAGGGTCTGAAGCTTCCAAAACTAAGATATCAGAAAATGGAAAGATCTCCCTTTCTCATGGATAGATAGGATCAATATAATAAAACTTGCCATCTTACCAAAAGCAATATACAGATTCAACGTGATTCCTATTCAAATACCAATTCAAGTTTTTACAGATCTGGAAAAAATAAATCTCAATTTCATATGAAACAACAAAAGACTCAGAATATCTAAATCAATCATGTACAATAACAGAACATCTGGAGGTATCACCATCCCGGATTTCAAGCTGTTCTACAGGGTAAAAGTAATTAAAAAAAAAAAAAAGCATGGTACTAGTATAGAAACAGCCCAGTGGAGCAATGGAATTGAATTGAAGACCCAGAAATAGACCCACACACCTACAGTCACTTAATTTTTGACAAAGAAGCCAAAAACTCACAATGGAAAAAGGAAAGCATGTTCAATAAATGGTGGTGGTCTAACTGGATGTCAACATGTAGAAGAATGCAAGTAGATCCATACTTATCACCCTGTACAAAACTTAAGTCTAAGTGGATCAAGGCCCTCAACATAAATCCGGACACACTAACATTAATAGAAGAGAAAGTGGGGAAAAGCCTGGAACTCATTGGCACTAGTAGCAATTTCCTGAATAGAACACCAATAGCTCAGGCACTAAAATAAACAATCAATAAATGGGACCTTATGAAATTGAAAATCTTCTGTAAGGCAAAGGACACTGTCCTTAGAACAAAACGGCAGCCTACAGACTGGGAAAGGATCTTCACCAACCCAACGTCCAACAGAGGGCTAATATCCAAAATATATAAAGAAATGAAGAGATTAAACACCAAAAAATCAAATAACCCCATTAATAAGTGGGGTACAGAGCTAAACCGAGAGTTCACAGAAGAGGAATCTCTAAAGGCCCGGAGGCATTTGAAGAAAAGTCATTCTTAAACTAGGTTAGTCATTGTGTATAACTAAGTTTCAAACTAAGTTTATTATCATTGATATGATAGAACCATAACTAAAATGTCTACAAAGCTACATAAGTTGTGGTAATTATCCAGGCTTTCAAACCATAGTAAATCTCCGAACTAGTTTATTTCATCATACACTTAGAAGGAGTTTTAAATATATTTACAAATGTAAAATATAGAACATATCTTACATGGGTACAGACATCATTATTTATATATCTACAAGCATATCATATGGGAACTCACTGTTAATCTATTAACCTCTACCATCTTTGAAGACAACCCAATTAAACCACTCTACATCGTGAATATTATACACCTTGTTATTTTTATCTACGCACAGCTAATTAGAAACAATGACCTGTAAGTCTGCATGCAGAATTAATTCTTGTTTGAAAATTGGCTTAACCAGGCATTTCTTTTATTTAACAAGTACACATTAACTAATATTTTTATTTATATTTATTAGTTTATAAACATAATGAAATACATAAAGCTAGGAAATTTGAGTGAAGATTGATGTTAAAACTATGATCAAACCCAAAATTATGCATTAAAAACACAGAGATAGAGATAGAGAAATTAGAGATGCATAAGAAAGATAGAATTTTAATTACGTAAAAATACTTTTAAAGTTATAGTTAATTTACTCTTAATACTGTGTAGTAAATTTGCAAAAGAGGAGAGGTTTAAAATACAGTTAAAAGGCCGGGCGGTGGTGGCGCACATTTTTAATCCCAGCACTCGGGAGGCAGAGGCAGGTGGATCTTTGTGAGTTCAAGGCCAGCCTGGTCTACAAAAGTGAGTCCAGGACAGCCAGGGCTACACAGAGAAACCCTGTCTCGAAAAAACCAAAAAAGAAAATAATAAAATAAAATACAGTTAAAAGTAGCACTCCATTCTAATTGGCTAATGCCTTTCTTCCTTTCTCCACCAGTGGAGTTTATTCAATATTTCTCTGCCAAGTTCAGCAACACCATATTTAGCAGTAAGCACCTTCAACTGTGAATACAGAGGAAATATATTATGGGTTTGACTTAGGTGAACAGAACAGTCATGAATATCTAAAGTGCAGAGTGCACCTCCAATAAGCCCCAGTCTCCATGTCTCTCTGCTTCAAAGACTGACTGACTCAAATCCCAAAAGCAGATTGTCCAACCTAGACTTCCTGGGGAGGAAATGAAGATCCTGCAACTCAAGTATATTTACTATTGGAAGCATTGCCTACAAAAGTACATGGCTGAAACACACTTGAAGAAATTCTTAGGATCCTTAATCATCAGAGAAATGTAACTCAAGACGACTCTGAGATTCCATCTTACACCTGTCAGAATGGTTAAGATCAAAAGCTCAAATGACTGCACATGCTGGTGAGGGTGTGGAGAAAGGGAATTTTCCTCCATTGTTCGTGGGAGTGCAGACTTGTACAACCACTATGGAGGTCAGTCTGGAGATATCTTAGAAAACTTGGAATAGCTCTGCCTTGGGACCCAGCCATACCACTTCTGGGTATACATCCAAATGACTCCTCACTGAATCACAAGGAAGTTTCCTCATCTATGTTCGTAGCAGCCTTATTTGTAATAGCTAGAAACTGGAAACAACCTAGATGTCCCTCAACCGAAGAATGGATAAAAAATCTGCACTACATCTACACAGCAGAATATTACTCAGCCATCAGAAACAACAAACTCATGCAATTTGCAGCCAAATGGATGGAACTAGAGAAGCTCATCCCGAGTGAGCTAACCCAGACCCGGAAGGATGCACATGGCATCTATTCACTTATAATTGGATTTTAGCCATATAGTACAGGATATCTATACTACAGCCAATGCACAAAAGGGAATAGGAACATAGAATTTGTTACCTGTCAATGAGACACTTTGCCCTAGTGGTGCTGCCTTGTAGGCCCCCAGTGTATGAGGAGGCTCTTGGCCCTTATATGACTGCTGAACTGGGGTGCAGGACTGATATGTAGGGACACTCCACTCTGGAGGAGTTGGTTGGAAGAGATAGGGAGTAGGGGGAGGGAGGTTGGAACTGGGAGAGGTGGAAAGAGGGCACTGTGATGGAGATGTAACCTGAAGTAATAAATAAACATAAAAAAATACAATAATATCATATGCAATAAAAGTAAAAAGAAAAAGTAACCAGAAATTCTGATCATAATACTCATCACTAAAATGATGCATTCTAACACTTATGCCAATGAGTTACTTGTAAGTTAGATATTATGCTTAATTGCCAGAAGAATGCTGGAATGTAATCATGAATGGAGCTTTGTTCTCATAAGCAGAACACATTCTTTGTGGGTGTATAAAAAGATGTTTATCCATGAAAGTTCATTTTCCACTCTGTGCTTTTTTTCCTATGAAGTGCTGCAGTCTAAAAGAAATATTTTGATGAGTCATTACAACCACAGTTGTGATTTCTTCCATTAAAAAGGAAAACAGAAAATGTACTTAGCTGTTAACTAAATTTTCTCAATTTTATGCATTATTGTTAGTGTATCCCAACTCAGATAAAATTAAGTTCTTCATTCCTTAACACCATTTTAGTGATTAGAAATACATAAATCTAAGATATATAAACCATAACTTAAATACATATCGGGCATACATTATACTATTTTGCGGTATGATGCAGAGTTTAATTTAGAACCATAAAATAAATAAAGCACATTTTGAGACAATACATTGAGATATAAGATATAAAGAGAGTTAAACTTAATTACATGAATCATAAAGAAGCCATAAATTTTATCTGAAAGCAAATAAGTGATATGAGTTACAAAGAAGATTCCCAGTGCTTCATCACTGAAAATATCTGGACAATATAAATAACTTACCTGAGGCCATGCTGGAAAAGCTAGGCATTTATGTTGTGATTTCTACCACAAAACTTGTATTATTAACGATTCTACTCTTGTGTGCTTTACAGCGTTGATTGAAGGGGACTACATTAAGTTTGCAATGCAAGCTTACAAAATCAAGGTGCATGTCAAAGCTTTGGCTGCGTGAGGCTGCTTGGAAAACCTCATAAAACCACTCCTGTGTCTCTAGAGCTGGCTTTAGCCATTTAATAAAGGTACTGAATTTAACATACAACAGAAAACTTCTGTCAGCTTTATACCCAATGCCTACGGATCACGGAACCTACATCAGGTACCATTTTAAAAATCTTATAATCAATCACAAGCCACTCAATTCATCAGAAATGTGAGGGATCTCTTAGATAAGAAGTGTGAAGTATGTCCAGGTTAGCTAATGCCATGTAATGGGAAGCAAGTGTTTTATTTGAACCCAGCCTTACTGAATGTGGTCTGGTACCAGGATCTGCACTCATTCCTATCCAGTGGTCATAATTACAATATCCAGCTGTTTTCTAGGTCTCTTAAGACCCAGGTCCCATGTTTATGAAATATGATTTCTGTAAGCTGATGGGCGCTGGTGTGCCTTCATCTTTCCACTCAAGAGCTGAGCACAGGCGGGTTCTTTTTCCTCAGCTCAGCTGTTTGCCTGCAAATGTACCCTTGTGCTATACAGGTGCTGTCTTCTTCACAGCTCACGGTGTGACTGGAGGCTTCCTTACATGAGATTCGAGAGATGCACAACCAAGCTTTGTAGACAGCCCTTTCTAAAGGAAGCAAGTTAACATTACTGTGTTGCTATGTTAACATTGATTGGTAAGTGTAATGAACTTTAAAAAACCTAACTGTCCCTTTACAAAACAGAACAATTAGGAAAAAAATCTTATAACTAATTTTCCTCTAGGGAATTATTACCTAAACAAGCAAAAACTAACTTTAAAAACTGCCCACTCAGTTAATATAATCCTCCATAAGGACTGGAATTTGGCTTTCTAAAAACACTTTAAGACATAACCAGGAAACCTCGCAGACCATTTGCTTTTAACCTCTCTTAGCCACAGTTTTCTTTAACAACAAAACAGAACAGCAACAGCACAGTAAACACCCCCAAAGCACTTACATGTTCAGCTTGTCCTAAGGGCTTTACATATTCTAGCTCATTTAACTATCAACACACTGCTTAGAGAAAGCAGTTCCACTACTCCCTACTTTAAGGGGGAGAAAAGGGAGCACACTGCTGTCTCTAATGGTGTCCTACTGTTAAAGTAGGTGACTTCACTGAGATTTATTCTGGGTGTTCCTGTGCTACAGCTTTTTTCTCTCATTACTAGGCTGTCCTGTCTGTCTTTCTAACTCACACTTCACAGTTTGAATATTTATCATTACTGTATATATTTTGGTAAGTACTCTGCATTTGACAAATGTAGAGGAGAAAGCATGGGACACACACACACAGATACCACATACATAAAAAGAGGATATATGTATATATATATATATATATATATATATATATATATATATGACAGAGTATACTTTATCAGTACAGGAAAAGAACATAAAAGTTTATGTTTTTTTTAAATTAATCAGAAAGGATTATAAATTGGGTATATTTTATTGGGAAAAGATTGCTAATGACCTCCATTAATTTAAATCTCCCATAATTCAAAGCCAGACAAAGTTGATGAGGATTTTGGAGGATTTTGAGTCACATTCTTGACAGACATTTTTTAATAAACAAATATTTAACACTTTATTGTTCAAGCAGCTATTCAACTTTAATAAGGAACCATTCTTTATGTACTTGCTACAAAGTTGTTGAAATTTGTTCTAAATTTCAGTGAAGTAAATGTGTTAGTTTTTATTCTATTAACTTTTAAGTTAAAATAATTTGATTTACAAACATCGCACAGAAAAATGCTCACAAAGGAAGGTTCCAAGACTACAGTATTCCTTTACCTTTCAAAATCCGGAAAGTTTTCTGTATATAAATATAAGATTGTAGTTGATTGGTTTTATCATCTTTAATAAATTGTCAATGAGAGAACAAAACAATCACTGAGTTTTATAAAAATTTTAAAGAATCAAATATGACACTGGAATTAACTACCCACACATTGCAAATCTAAGCGACCACTGCTCTCTCATCCTCCTTTTGTCATGGGCATGATGATTGATGGCTTTCATGCACAGGGTTGGCTTTGTCCAAAGACTGCACTCAGACCCAAGTGCTAGCCCATCATTTTTCCTTGAAAGTTCTGACTGGAAGAAATGTCTTCAAAGACAGTTCTTCTCAAGTTCTGGCCCTTCTTTTGTCTTCTCCAGAGGCCGAACTAGGTACTCGATAGCAAGATGACATGAAAAGTGTGCCAGGAGACACATAGAATTTCTGTTTACTTAGTAGAATTGCACTACTGTTTAATTACTAAGTAGTGCAATTCCAAGAAGAGATGTGTGACGTCATCAAAGAGACTGATGCCTAGAGATGCTTTTGACATTCAATCTAAGGGTGGGTAACCAAGTGTAAGAGTGATATTTTCTTGCTTTGTCCAATCCTCACTAATAAGCTATCATAAATAGAATATGTAAAGTGACACAATTTAAAAAAGCTGGGTATATAGTAAAGATCCTTATATTCCTTCCTGTTCAAAACATGTTTTTGTGTATGTGGAATTAAATATATTTCTTTGAATTGTAATTACTTTTAAATTTAGTTAAATTTACAGAAACAAAGTTGCAGAATTTTAACTTAAAGGATGGTAAAATGTTCAGCCTAATAACAATTTATTTGTTGATAAATATTTAAGCTGCTTGCAAAGGTGGCATGTGCTGTTGATCATGAAGTCAACATGCCTAGCACTGTACACTAGTCAGCAGTTGTGAGTGTGTGCACTGAGATACTACTACCTTTTCTATATGGCATTAGATACACATACATATTCATCATCCCAAGAACTTAAATTAAGCCCAGAATACATTTATGGTAATACCAAGCTTGCAGAATTATTTTAAATGAGCTGGCACATAGTAGGTCCTCTGTAAAGGCTAGTTTTTGTGGTTAGAAATTAGTATCACAAATGTGCTGGCGACATCTAGTGGTCACTCCTTCAAACCTCAGGAAGGCCAATCTTGAAATTAAGTGTGCCAAGCAGTATATACTTTGATTGCAACAAGACTAGAACATGTCTTCAGTGTTCTAGCCTCCTAAAAATAAGCTCTCAGGATCAAAAAAGCACAGAAATCCTCTAAATCATCTTTTTGTTTGAAAAACATTGCTAGTTTTACAATGTAGTAACACGTGCCTGTGTTTTAGAAAACAATGCTATATTATACTTTTGAAGGATAATTTCACCTGCCAAAAAAATTAATCTTTTTCTGAGTCTTAAATAAAGAACAATATTCCATGGCTCTGGTTTAGTTGATAAATGTGGAGAATAATAGGCATTTGAGTTTGATGATTGAAGTCTATTTTTTAATAGCATTGGTTAATATGTTCACAAGTGACAATTTCATCTTGGTCTAACAGGAAGTATGTTTAAGAAGTATATTAGGAAAATATGTGGAAGATCCATTCAAAGAAGGCAGAGTTCAGAGACTAAAACTATCCAGCAAGGAGTCTGAGATGTTGGATGATGAAATACCACCTTACTGATATGTGGTGGATAAATAGGTGAGAAGACACATGGACATATATGAAGTCAGGGTTCTATCAGGATTTGACCTGTTCCTGAGAAGGAGAGGAAAGAATCTTGTTTATATCGTTTTCTGAACTGAGACTTGAAATCATAGAATCAAATGGAAAGCTGAGAGGAAGGACCTACAGGAGAGGAGGGGGAAAAAGAAAAAATTATGATTCCAGTGTCTTTGGATGCATTTCAAAACATTCCAAATATTTAATAAAAATTCCTAGTAAGTATGCAAACACACATGTGTGTGGAGCAATCTGGTTTAAGACAGAGGCTTAAGAAATCTTAGTACAAAAGTGAATATCACAACTGTCAGAGGCATGAGGTTGCCAGAAAGAAATAAAAATCTGTCAAAAAGCAAGGACCAACACAGGGTCAAAACCTGTGATATTTCATCATTTAGTAATGATATATAAGAATAGGGCTTTCTCCCATTTGCTCCAAATAGCCCATTAGTCAGTTAAAGACAGATAGAGACCAAAAAATTGCTTTGACAATAGCTTGGTGGTAAAACTATCCCAGCAATATCAGAACATAACTTTTTTTTTTTAGCCACATCTATCATGGCTTTAAGGTTGAAGAGCATAGCTATAAAGATCTTTATAGTTCCATGAAATAAGGTGGCTTTGATTTTTCATGTCATAATATAAAAACCTACTTTATGCTTTAACTATGTATGGTCTTTCCCTAAGTCAGGATAGGGGAACTGCTTTTCTTTCACTGTATATAAAAGGCAGCTGTCATTCAAACAAAAGGCAACCTACAGACTGGGAAAAGATCTTTACCAAGCCCACATCTGAGATAGGGCTAATATCCATAATTTATAAAGAACTCAAGAAATTAAACACCAAGAAACAAAATAATCCAATCAAAAAATGGGGAACAGAGCTAAACAGAATTCACAAAGGAGAAATCTCTAATGACCAAGAGACACTTGAAGAAATGTTCAACATCCTTAATCATCAGAGAAATGAAACTCAAGACGACCTTGAGATTCCATCTCACACCTGTCAGAATGGCTAAGGTCAAAAACTCAAATGACAACACAAGCTGGTGAAGCTGTGGAGAAAGGGGAACTCTCCTCCATTGCTGGTGGGAGTGCAGGCTTGTGCAACCACTATGAAAGCAGTCTATCAATATCTTTGAAAACCTGAAATTTCTCTACCTCAAGACCCAGCCATATCACTTCTGTATATACATCCAAACAATTCTTCAACAAATCACAAGGACATCACCTCAAATATGTTCACAGCAACTTTATTTGTAATAGCTAGAAACTGGAAACAACCCAGATGTCCATCAACAAAAGAATGGATTAAAAAACTATGGTACATCTACACAATGGAATAATAATACTCAGCCATCAGAAACAATGAAATCATTCAATTTGCAGCCAAGTGAATGGGACTAGAAAAGCTCAACCTGAGTGAGCTAACTCAGACTCAGAAAGATCCACATGGCATCTATTCACTTATAATTGGATTTTAGACATGTAGTACAGGATAACTATCACACACCAAAAAAAAAAAAAAAAAAAAAAAAAAAACAGAAACATAGACCTTGTTACCTGTTAGTGGGACACTTTGACCTAATAGAGTTGCCATATAGGCCCTCAGTGGAAGAGGAAGCTCTTAACACTCATATGACTGTTGAACTGAGGGGGGCTGATATGTAGGGGCAACCCACTCTGGAGGAGTAGGATAGGTGGAAGAGGGGTGGAGAGGGTGGGGGGTAGGATCAGGACCAGAAGAGGTGGAGAGAGAGGACTGTGATGGAGATGTAGCTTGAAGTAATTTTTAAAAAGGCAGCTTTTCTACTTATCTAATTTTCTTTTCGTGTTTTGTTTCATCATCTTTTTTGTCTCTTGCTCTATTCCTTTCCATCTCTCTTGCCATGCTTGTTTCTTACTTCATTGATTTTTCTGGGAAGTGAGCCTAGTTCACTTGATGTTTTGTTATTACAAGACTACCTCATGAATTTGAGATGTTAGCTCCTTGGTGGTGGTACTAAGGGATGGAAAGGAGAGTTAAGCATGCTTGCTTGTTAATCACTACAAATTTATAACCTCCCTTAAGACACATAATCTCCATTTTATTTTTTTAAAGATCAACCTTCTCTTTAATTTCTGAACATATTGGGAGAAATTACAAAATGTGTTCTACCTAATATTTTCACTGTACTATGGCTAGCATTTTCTATATACTAGTAATCAGTCTCTTGGTTATCATATTTATAAGTTAAAGAGTGACTTTTTAAAGTCATCACTGATTGGTTTAAATTCCAGATAGCAATATCATTGCAAATTCCACATTATAAGTTGTATGCCTTATATAATTTTGGTGATCACTGTTACAGTGATTACCATGAACAGTAATCCATTACCAACAGATGTTACAATTAACAGTGATCCATTAACCATCACAAAACCTAAATCAAAATTATTAATTGCAAGGGGTATTAGAGTTGAGGATGATTATATCCTAACTTAATGCTGACAAAAGAAAATAGAACTTTTAACCAGTTAAGTTAGCACTGGCCTAAAATAGCAAATACACTTTAAAATTCACTTGGTTCAACAGCTCTGAAATCACAAAACATAGAGAAAAAAAAAAGACCCAGTCAAACTGCTCCTTGGCATATATTCAAAAGATAGTCTACCAAACCACAAGGACATTGCCTCAACAATGTTCGTAGCAGCTTTATTTGTAATAGCCAGGAACTGGAAACAATCCAGATGTCCTTCAACTGAAGAATGGATTAAAAAAAATGGTACATTTACACAGTGGAATCCTACTCAGCTATCAGAAACAAGGAAATCATTCAATTTGCAACCAAATAAATGGATCTAGAAAAACTCATCTAAAGTGAGCTAACTCAGACCCAGAAAGATACACATGGTATATACTATCTTATAACTGGATATTAATCATATAGCACAGGATAACCATCCTACAACCCAAAGACCCAAACAGACAGGAACATAGCATATTTATCCTATGAAAAACTCCACCCAGCAACGAGTCATGGACCCTGGTGCCTGTTAGTGGAACACATTACCCTAGCTGGGCTGACATATTAAGCCCCAGAACAAGAGGAAGCACTTAGCCCTTGTGTGACTGATGAACTGAGTAGGTTTGATATGTAGGGGCTCCCCTCATCCAAGGAGAAGGAGAGGATAGAGATGGGAATGAGGGAGGTAGGGTGGGATGTGGAGGGAATGAGGGAGAAGACTTAGATTGAGATGTAACTTAAAAAAATAATTAATAAAAAATATTTTAAAAATCCAAGAAACAAAAACTCAACCAAACTAAAAGTTTTTGTAAAGAATTTTTATATTTTTTCATTATTTTATATTTTTACAATTCAAAGTCCCCTAAGATGTAGTGATGAATTCTTACTATTTTCTGAAATGGAATACAATAAGAGTGAGTAAGGTTTAACAATGTAAACAAAGTTATTAACCTTACTGTTACCCTTAATTATTAATACACTAATTAGATGCATGAATGTATGGAATAGAAAGGAACTATCATGGGTTACTTTAAACTCAAAACTTACAGGTCTTAAAAAGGAACAGTATTCAACTCAACAGGCATCTGTTGGGATCTTTGCTATAGAAACAATAAAGGTTGAGCAAGTGTTCTGTGGTAGGACAGAGTGTCCTTTGAGTATATACCCAAGAGAGGTGTAGCTGAGTCTTGAGGTAGACTGATACCCAATTTTCCGAGGAAACACCATATTGATTTTCATAGAGACCGCACAAGTTCGCATTCCCACCATCAGTGGGTGAGTGTCCACCATGCTTCACATCTGATCAGCATGAGCTCTCTTTTGTCTTGTTGATCCTAGCTATTCTGAGAGGTACAAGATAGAATCTCAAAATAGTTTTGATTTGAGATTCCATGATGACAAATGATGTTGACCATTGCTTTTAAGTGTTTCTCAGACATTTGAGAATCTTCAGGTGAGAATTTTCAGTTTAGATCTGTACTTCATTTTTAAAATTGTATTATTTGGTTTGTTGATGCCTAATTTCTGAAATTCTTTATATATTTTAGATATTAGCCTTCTTTAGAATTTGGGGTTGGTGAAAATATTTTCCCATTCTATAGGCTGTTGTTTTGTCCTGTTGACAGGGTCCTTTGCTTTACAGCTTTTCAGTTTCATGAGGTCCCATTTATAGTTGTTCTTTGAACCTGTGCTGTTCATGTTCTGCATAGGAATTTGGGACAATTGCTCATCCATGTTCATTGCAGCTTTATTCATAATATTCAGAAACTGGAAACAACCTAGATGTCTATTAATTGAAGAATGGACAAAGAAAATGTGAAACATTAAAAAAATGGAGTATTACTTAATTGATAAAAACAATGTTTGAAATTTGCAGGCAAATGGATGAACCTAAAAACATCACGCTAAGTGAGATAACCCAGACCCAGAAAGACAAACACGGTATGAATTCACTTATAAGTTGATATTAGCTATTAAGTAAAGGATATTCATGGTACAATCCACAGACCCAGAGAGGCTAAGTAACAAATGGTACATGGCTAGGTTCTGGGGTTATATAATAGGTATCCCTGGGAAGGGAAAATAGGATAGATTTTGTGGGTGAACTTGGGGTAGGTGGGGGAGGAAAGAAGAGGGATCAGGTGGGGGTGGAAAGGATGGAATGAGAAAGTACTGTGAGAGGTAACTTGAATTGGAGAGCATTTGGGGGTGATGTAGGAACCTAGTGCAGTGGATACTCTCTGGAAGTGACAAGAGTGACCCTGGAAATTTCTCCTAATAATGTGGGATGCAGAGTCTGAAGTGGTCATCTTGTATACCCACACTAGGTTCCTAACAGTGGGTCTGGGACATCAACCCTTACAAAACTTTGACCTAAAAATCTCTCCTTCCTACAAGATGTGCTGGAGTAATGGTGGTATAGAACTTGTGGGAGTAGCCAACCAATGGCTGGTCAAACTTGAGGTCCACCCCACATGAATGAGCCCATGCCTGACACTGCCTGGATGGACATGAACCAGAGGCAGGAAAGCCCAGAGACCCAGGATAGAATCAAACATGGCTGCCATTATTATTATTATTATTATTGAAATGATTCCTAATGATATTTTATGCTCATACATTGGTGCATAGCCGAATTCATTCAGTAAATGAAGGGAGCACATGGAAAGTCCCACCGTCAAACACTAGACAGAGCTAGGGGAAACCCCTGCAGAAAAGGGGAACGAAGGAATGTAAGAACCAAAGGGGTTGAATATTCTAAGAGAGTAAGGTCTATAGAATCCATTAAGCAGGGCCCATAAGGACTCACAGAGACTGAAGCAACAATCATGGAGCCTGTATGGGTCTGATATAGATATTCTACATATATGTTAAATAGTGTAGCTTGGTGTTCTTGTAGGACTCATAACAGTGGGAAAGGAAAGGGGGGATGAATATCTCTGACTCTTTTGCCTCTGTTTGGGATCCTTTTATTCCTACTGGTTAGACTTATCAGCCTTGATAAAAAGGTTTGTGTATAGTCTTTTTGTAAAATGTTTTGTTGTATTCAATGTATATCCCTGGGAGGCAGTAGATCTGGGGGAAGGCACTGCAATTGGGATATAATATATAATAGAAGAATAAAAAAGCACAAAAAAACCCTCAAAAATGGAGAAGAAGAGGAAAAGATAAAAAGGGGGAAAGAAAAAAACATGCAAGGTATAGTGAAAGAAAGCTGAACAAGACCTGTGCTCTAGGAATGACAGGCTGATAGAACTAAGCAAAATCAGCCACAATACAAAGTGACAAAAAATAATAGAGAAAATTTACAACTGGGCACCCTGGGATCTTTTTCTTGGGTAGGCAACACTCAGCCTGGGATCTGTGCTGGCTAATGTCTGTGCCTCAGACAGTAGAAGTCCTGCTGCTCTCTAGCAGTTCAAGTAACAGTAACAAACAAAGAAAACTTTCGTACTGTTCATTTTCACTAGTATTGGATATGGAGATCATTATTTTCCATAAAAAATTTCCTCGTCTCTATTTGTAACAGTCAAATGGAGTAAAGAAAAACACTGTTTAATATCATGTTTTTTTTAACAAATTATAATAAAAATAAATTTATTCCTCATGGCACAGCTGACAAAAGGAAAAACATGCATTAGCTGTTTCAAATTCTTGCTCTATAAAAAGTCAATTGTGTTTTACTACATCTCACTCTATAGTTAGTTTCTGGGTCAAGGGGTAAAAGTTGCTTTTTTATGTAATTTATGACTTCATTTACAAAGTAGTATATTAATATATTATGAATAATTATCTGAGCCTATTTAAAAATCAGATACTTTTTATTTTGAACTTTCTGTGTTGCCTGACTCCAATAATTCATTCATTTTCAATCTAATATTTTTGAGTAATTATAAATAAGATATAAGTTCAAATAAACTATGTATTATTTCACAATTTTTTCAGAGTTCTCTCTGTGAGTGGTCAACCCTGGTGTGCAGGAGTTTTTCTACACTGAATATCATTTCATCACTTTCTTTATTTTACAAAAAAAGAAATGGTTAAGCCATGCTCAGGACTCAACATCAATCAAAAATGTAGTGGAAGAGTGATATATTTATACAACACTTTTATTTATGACATTGTCCCCATTTGTCTTCTGATATAGGAAAGATTCTTCTCTTATTCCACTGTAATAAATATGGAATCAAAGGTCATCTAGGAAACTAGCAGCAATGATATAAAGGCATGATATAGAAATCTAAGGAATGATGAAGAAAACTTCTGTAATTGAATAAATTGCTAATTTCAGACAAATTTCCTATTTTCCTAACCGAACTCTATTGGTGGAGAAAAAGAGGGAGGACTGAAATGGTAGCCCAGCAGGAACCACCCTTTATGCTAAAGCAGTCATTAGTAATCAATGATATTGGTACTGACCAGAAAAGGTATTCCTTGATGACTATCTTTCAAATTACTAAAAAGATCTCTTTAGCCTCCTGGGGGAGTACAGTCATCAACAGTCTCACCCAGCTGTGAGTATGTGGATGACAATAATTATCTGTACGAAAAGATAGCACAATGGTGGCACTACTAATGGCTTTCAGGTTGGAGTTTAGGCCTACTCCAGAGAAGAAAAGAGATT
The DNA here is from genome assembly GCA_907164525.1 of Lophiomys imhausi. NCBI lineage: Eukaryota > Metazoa > Chordata > Mammalia > Rodentia > Muridae > Lophiomys > Lophiomys imhausi. Next base: position 61,363 of record CAJQZJ010028788.1, on the reverse strand, counting down.
ATTTGTGTTGTAAATCTCACCAAGAACAGAGTTGGGAACCCACAGGTCCCATGAGGTGAAGCTATTCCCAGTAGTCTAATAAATGGACATAGTAGAAAACTGCCTACAAATTTGTATTCCTTTCCAATAGATTAGTGTAGTTCTCAGACATCAGAGAACTTTGTGCAGTGGAAGGTGTGTAATATAGAAACTTACACTAACTAGTCAAAGATCAGAGACTATGTGTCATTGGAATACTCTGCCCAAAATGGGACACCTGAATCACATACACACAGACTCACCCCAAGGTTCAGGAACCATCTCAAAAACATGAGTGTAAAGTTTTAAAAGCCACAGTTGGGAAGGTAGCAACAAAAATAAAATAAAATAATAAAATAAAAAAAGTGTCTTCTAGACTGCAGCAGTGATTGTCTGCACAAGACCTATACATGATCACACCAGTCATCATTCTAACATGGATGGGAAGGAGTTCGTGAGTTTTTGTCTCTCATTAAGAGGTAATGAGAGCTGCTGGCTCCTGCCTGGTCATGCTGATATCTGTAACTATAGGCAACTTGCCCAGAGTTATAATCGTTTTGACTGGCACCTTTCTGTTTTGAGTATCTTTTATGAATTTTTCTTCTCTTAAAAACGTAACCATTTTATTGTTTTTGTGTGTGTTGGGTGTGAGAAGAAATAGAAGATAGTTCTAACTAGGCAGATAGTCAGGTAAAGTACTTTCACTTTCATCCAAAATGGCCTACTTCCTGGTTCTTGTCCAAAGCTAGCCCTTTGGGGGTGCCTTTTTTTTTCTGGAGGTGCACTTTACCATATGCTAATTTTAGAACTTCTTCTCTTAAAACATCAGATCATATTTCTGTTTTCACCTAAATAGAAGAAATGGCAAAATGCACACTGCCCTGTCAAAATCAAAGACAGAGAATGGAAGTTCAGTGTGTGACATGCCATACCTAATAGAGCATAAAAGCCTAGAGTGTCCAAGAACTTGGACAGATGCCAGTTCTGTAACCTACTCAGTGGGATTATGTTTCTCTGCTCTGTGGAGAGCTACCTTCACCGTTTAAAGACATTCATCACAGATATGCCTTTATCTTTTTTCATATAGGTTATTATGATTAAGGTTCTCCTTCCCATTGGTAGTTTGCTCTGACTGCAAACCTCTTGCCTTGTAAACCTTAGTCAGCAAAGAAATGGGCCTAAGAAAAGAACCCTAGGTTGCATCATATGTTTATCCAACTATCTTTGTATCTTTGTAAGCCAAAAAGTTGCAGAATAAAGAAAGGACTCGAGCATCTCTGTGACTCCTGATGTCTTCTCTAGCCATTTTCCCATGTCCTCAGAGATACACAAGGGAGAGTCAGAAAGCACCTGGCCCTAGGATGCTCTCTAATGGGAAGATACTGTTAGTGATGAAGGCAGTCAATTGTACTCTTAAAAGGACTTACTAATTTCGGGTTGCAACAAGGAAATGCTCACAATAATGGACTGAACAAAGATCCCCTCTGGACACCTCCACCTCTACTCTTGGGTGTGGGACATACATTTACAGCTGTCTGTACTGCCTGTGTTTTCAAACAAATTACCCCAGCTGGGAATATCTGAAATGTAATATGAGCAGGTAGGTAAGGAGTTAAGGAATTGGGAGAGGGGAGACTGATTTTCAGAGGCACCTTAAAGCTTTCAAATATTCAATCCTAAAATTGCTTGTCACTGCTTATTTTAAAATAACCCAGCACAAGATAGCTTATGGCTGACCCAAAGCCAAAGGTAAAGTAACATCAAAGAACATAGTGAGATATTTCCTGTCCTCAGCCTACATCTTGGGATTATGGCCTTATCTGATTGAAAAGTTAAACCCAAAGTAATAGAATGGAGAGCATTGTTTCCTTTTTGGAAGGACAAAGTCAGAGCTGAGTTTGAGTTTCTTGCCCAAGGCTTACTCTTCCCTGACAGATCATGCCTTTCATGGCCAGTAAATAAATGCTACAATCACGAGGTTCTCTATTCTTACACCCTTATTTTCATTCTGTTGACCATTGTACTTAACATTTCTTCTGTTGTTTTGTTTGTATCTTTGTGAAGGAATTGCAGGGGAAGCATTGGAAAGCTCAGGCCACTGTACTGGAGAACCCAGAAGATATGCCAACTCTCTGGTTGCATTTTCTGTGGTAACACCTACTAATATGGTGATTCTGAGAAACTAGCATATTGAGATACAAGAAACACAGTTTTTAAGTGTTTACCCAAAGTTAGCTTCTCTTCTTCTGCACTCAGTGACCTAAGATCTCCCATTAGTTCTCATCTTTTAAACTTTCACAAGGCCCAATAATGCCAGGCTGGGAATCTAGTTTTAAACACATGGTCATTTAGAGGACATTTAATATAAAATCTAGTAATTCCAGAATATATTTGGTGAGTAATCAATCCTTAGTGTTGACAATGATTAATATTAGAGAGGTTATTAGGATTCTTCCTGATTCAGTCTGAAGGATGCCCTTATGTGAAGAAATTTGTACACACAGAGAGATAATGAGGTTGTTCATGCTCAAAGCAAACAATCATGTGAGGTCACAGCAAGAACACTGACAAGATAAGAAGCCTCAAGAGAAACCATGCCTACTGACACTTGGGAAATGACTTTAAACTGACATATTTCAGTTGTTAAAACCATCCAACAATGGCATTTTGCTACAGCAGCCTCCACAGACATTAGTATACAATAGTAATTGTTCTTATGCTATTAGTTTGAACAATTGTGACGTGTAAGGCTCTAATATGCATTGGTCTTGCATTCAACATAAGCTTCTCTATAAAGTTTTGGTGGACAGTATTTTTTAGAAGGTAAAGAATCATCCATATATTCATTCTACTACAGGTGGACTGACTTCCACATAACTCCACATGACTGACATAGTGATCACCAAGAAGAGGCTAACCTTGTGGTATCCTGCTAAGGTCACTGGTAAAACTAATCAAGGGTGTTCATTTTTCAGTGAGCTGCCTGGGGACACAGACTAGAGAAATTTCAACATGATTTGAGGACAGGAGGAAACAGGAAGTGAATATACAGCAAATATAAAAGCCAAGAAAATGGGTAAAATGAGGTAAAGGACCCATTTTGAAAAGAGGGGGGTGGGAGGCTCAGTTCTCCAGAGAAGGGAGGCAGTGTGTTAGTATCCAAAGGAATTGAATATGTTACTCACAAAGCCAAGAATGAAACCTTCAGACACAGGAATTGTTTATTCCACATGAACACACAAAGAAAATAGAAAAGATATTATCCTACTAATTTATAGATAAGCACCAAAATAATAATGATATTCTGTATTTGCAAGGTGGCAAGTGGCTTCTACTTGTAATAAAGAAATGAATCAAGTATTTGTGGTTGTTTACATACGAATAAATCCTTCTCTGATGAAGGCTGAATCAGTTCATCCAGATGGCTAGCTAGAACCAGTTTGCAAGACTCTAGACAGAACTTTTAACACACTGTAAACATCTGATTAAATTCCTCACTCAGCAACCTAAATAATACTTTAAGTATTCTTCTATATTCCTTCAGGTCTTCTGAATCTAGTTTTCTTTGCTTCACCAATGATTTAGAATTTTGTTTTGTTTTTTATATTTGTGACATTTTTCTAAGGTCCATGGTCAAGTATAATGGTGTTACTGTGGGGGTGGATTTAGAACCCTTTGTAGGTTGCCTCAAATCCTTCTATTTGAAGTAAGTTTCTCTCAAATATTTTGACTCTCCTAGGCAGCAAGGTAAATCTACTGCAGCCTAAATTATTAACTCTATTCTCTGGCAAAATTGCTGCTCCCAGGACTGAATATGCTTTGTCTAACCAACCTTCCACTGAAGCTCTGTTCTGTCACTTCTGACCTTACTTCTGGCCTGTTCCATACCCTCTTTATGAGGGTCATAGTCCTTATGAGTCCAATCGAGTGCCCAAGACTCAATAGCCATTGCCAAAGGGACATCCTTTAGACAACTGTGCTTTGATATCCCTTCTAAATACTCCTAGGGATATCTGCATGTGCTGTTTCTTCCAGAGTTCAATTTTGTTTGAAAGTAAATTATCTGTTAGGTCTCCTGTTTGGTCTTTGAAAAGTGGTTACTCTACTTTTCTTCTTTATTTGTCCCTCTAGATAAAATTTCTAGTTATGTGTCAATTCATATACATGATTCAAAATGGAGCAATTACCCCAGTACAATGTGAAATTTTTGTGTGATTTTGAAGAGCATGTTTATGTGAACATAACTTGAAATTGTAGATAATGAGCTAGAATTTAAATTGTTGGTGAATTTTTTTAATGCTTTTTCTGTGTATGGGGCCAGGTGGTGTGTGTGTGTATACTTAAAGCTCTTAGCCATGGCTGAACCATTTTGAAATTTTTCTTCATTTTGTCTAAATAATGGCAGTTTCCTGAAACCACAGTAATTAGTATGCTGGACTTGTTTTCTTACATTCCTGAGACTACTCACGACAGACCGTGATACTGGCTGGCCATAAGAAATTTTGTGTCATTAATTTTCATTCAATTACTTATTAATCACCATTCTTGATTAACTCCTATAAATGGGCAATCTCATATCTCAAAGAATTTCAACGAGATTTGCTGCCCCTGATTCTGCCATAATTACCCCAGTTTGTGAGCAGAGAACTCAGATTCTTAAAGAGGTTCCCATTGTATATCTCCCCAACAAATTTCTACACTGTGTTAAGTCCACCATTATCTTCTGCTTCATTTTGTTTTGTTTTTTTCTTCTCTGTGACCTATCAAAACTTCTTTCCTCCTCCCACAGGGATGACTTCTCACAGGTTCCCTCCTCTTATTTTTTTAATTCTGCTTCTCAGGGAAATACTTCTCTGTCACTGTTTTTGCAAGCTGCATATGACTCAGACACTGACTGTGCCCACTTTTCTGCCTGAAATATCATTAAAATACAGAGAAGTCAAGCTGGAGCCCAACTAGAAGTTTTACCCCTACTGATTAGCATTCATTAGCAGAAGAAAAGTATAATCATCAATATCACCCAGGTACAAATGGACAACAAAGAACAACAACCTGTCTGAAAGATATATTAATGCAATACTGTAAAAAATGTGGAAGAAATAAACCAGTTTTTTATTGTATTTAAGGCCCACTTGATAAGAAGAAGGAAACCACAGCTAGCATTACTAAGGAAGCCAAGAACCATCATTATATATGTCTAGGGGACATATCAACATTATTATTCTTCTAAAGGAACATAGCATTAAAATGGCTCCTAATGGCATTTCTCTATGCCTATAGATCAATGAATCACTCAATCCTCATCACAAAATTTTCTTGAAGGAGATGGAAATCAACACATGAATCCACAGCTAGACAATGGGCAGAGAGTAAAAGACTTCAGCATTCAGTTCTAAAAGGGATGTCTTCATCAAACTACTCCCCTTTGAAGCTCAGGGATTTATGCAGAAGGGGGAGGTGAAAGACTGTAAGAGGCAGAGGAAGTAGATGACTCTAAGAGGACAGTGCCCTCTAGATCCAACAAGACTGACATACATACAAACTCATAGAAGAAAGAGGCAGTATGCATGATATCTACATAGATTACTGTAATACAAAATTCCACAACTGAAAATGGCAGTGCACACAAAAATCCCACCCGTAACAAAGAAGCTATTTGCCACTGATAACTGCAGAGAAAGAGAAAATCAGTTTTGTCTCTGGGAGTGTCACTGGTTTTATCAATCACCTTCCAGGGAAGGCACCAATTTAAATAAATATTGATGCATAAGCATAATGACCTCTTACGTCTTTCATAATTTTCATTTATACAGGAGAAAATCAGGGAAACTACATTCTATCAAATCCTAATTAAATTCATACTTTAAATCAAGTAAATCATCAGTCTAGGAGGGATGAACCATTTTTTTTAAATTCTAGTTTAATAAAAAGCAGAAGGGTAGGGGCTGAAGAGATAACTCAGCACTTAAGAGCTCTAACTGCTATCCCAGAAAACCCAAGCACAGGTTAAGATGACTTATCAGGTAAGAGTACTTGAAATCCAGAGTTATTTTATCCCTGGAGTGCTCCTGATGGATAGAAAACCAAATTTCATAGGCTGTCCTCAGAAGTGTGCCATAGCATGGACAGGCCTATACACATGTGCACCCACAATAATAAACAGTAGATGCAATTTTAAAAATACAAAGTTGAATAACAGTTAAATTTTTACCATATTGAGAACATTGAATAACCAGAAAAACATAAAAATGTAAGCAAGTTCACATTACTGAAGAAACAGGCCTGTCACATACTATGAAGAACAATGTCCTAGCCTACACCCTACATCTCATTGTTTGCTTTAAGTGCTTAGTATTTAAAGTATATAAGCCTTTTTTTCCCTACCTTGTTAATAAAACTAACTAGGTTAAAAACAAAACAACTAGTTTCACCATATAAAGATAAATGCTTAACTTTAGGTTTTTCTTGCAGTAGATTTTCTGATTAAAACACAGAGATATTAAATACATATATAAGCAATCAAAAATCTTAAGAGAAAACTAAAAATTGTATCTAAGCTCAGAGGTCATTGAGTACAAGAGAAAGGAAAGAGTGTAAGAATCTCACTGAGGATGGGGTCCCATGTAAAAAACCTGTGCAAGCACACCCCAGACCAAATCCCAGGGGGAGTGGAGTTATTGATAAGTGTTTGTTGCAGGGAGAGGGACAATTGTTTTTTCCTAGTAAGTCAACCATCCTCCAGGGAAAGGACACATAGCCACAAATATTTAGACAGAAGAAATGGGTCTTGATGTGAAAAAACAAATCTAAGTACACAAAAACTAGATGGATACAGAAGTGAGGGTGAGTCTGGGAAGACTTGGAGCAAGGGTGAATTTGGTCAAAATATGTATGAACTCAAAGAGGTAGTAAAGATTTATTTTCTTTCATTAGTTAAAAATTACATAAAATATTAGATCCTTCAGAACATTGTCACCCAGGCACTTTTTGCTGGCATGTATTTCTAAGAATAATACACCCTTCATCATTTTTGTTCTATTCTTAAAAATAAGAGTTTTCTTCTTTTATCCTATGAAAAAACAATTATTTTCCAGGGATCTGACAAAATGTAAGAAATAGAAAGAATTACATATCTGAGAACTCCTAGTAATAAATTATCTGCTTAATAATTATGATTAAAACATACTTGAAAAAATCTACATGATTTTCTATGCCACTTAAAGTCATACAAACAAAAATTTTTCACCATTTAGAATATAATCTATTTCATTTTCTGAATTACTTCCTTTGGAATCCCAGGCCAGATTAATTTTCAATTTAAAATAGAAATGTGTAATTTTTCAAGGCATGCATAATGCAAAGCTATGCAAGCCTAATGTCAAAGACATTCAAGATAAAGTAAAACAATTACCCTCATGAGGATATTACATGCTTAAATAATACTTCACATAAATAGAAGTCAACAGAAAAAACTATATTTACTAAACATAATCCTTCTTAAAATGGTAGTAAAATACAACCCTCAAAAACTTAATAATAATTAATAACACTTTTATTTTGTCTGATGGCCTAATAAAATCATTGTTAGCAAAAATAAGTTCTTTGATATAACTGATTCATCTCTATTCATATTTGTGAGATTATACACAAAGTTAAAATATATCTGAGGTTTTGCAAATGTGTAGATTCTACTGGATGGAGTAACACAGTTCAAAGTCATGAAGAAATAGCTGTTACATGATCACATTTTATAGAGTAGTCTCAAAATGTTTCTTTGACTGTAAGATCACTCCCATGAGTACATGGAGTATACATGCAACAACATGGAAAGGTACCAATACCTTGGCAATTGTATGCATCTTATTATCTTTTTTAAAAGTATTTCACTATAATTCATGACCCTGATTCTACTCATCCCTATATCTTCAGTAAACCTATTTGATTGTAGTGTATAATTGGTACATGAACTAGTGGGAATGAGAATTTCTGTAAAGAAGGAGTGTTTACAAAGGCCAATTGACTCATTACAACTTTGAAGACTGGGGAGAGAAAGGAAGTTGTAGGTCCAGAACCTAGTTACAATTTATCATGTACTATCTTTAGCCTACTAAAGAACCATTCTTTTCCCCCCATCCCCCTGTGGAGATTGACCTAATATTCTCATGACAAATGAAATCGTTTGGAATGTATTTACTTAACAGAACACTAGTTACATACCAACCGAAGACTAAGATAACATTTGAGGTCTGTAGGTAATATTTCTGTGCCATATGTTAAACACCTACTTACACTTTCAACCAATGTATTTAAAAGCACCTTGCTTATGACTTTCTTCATCCTGTTAGTTTAAAACTTTATGAAACTGTGTCCATGCTGGAACAGGAAATTTGAGATAAACTAAATCTGTGTTTCTGGGCCATGGTCACTCATGGTTGTCTCCAAAAGGAGCTACCTCTATTCTCTGTGAAATGAAAAATGTGGATTTTTTGCATGGACAGTAGTATCCAAATCTGGCCTTTCTGCCTGGCTGTAAGCTTTGCAACAGGACTTACTACTTTATATAAAGAGCGCCTCAGTGTCTGCTTCAATTTCCCATGCATGCTCTCAAGCTGTTGTCATATCTCAAGAAGTGAATAGAGCATTTTCAGTGACAGTTCTTAAACCTTTTTATAAATATTTACCAATAGGTACTTAGTATTGCATCCATCAAACAGCTATAGGGAATGTCTGTCATCTGAATTAAGACAAAGTAATTCATCTTAAGCAATATCATTGTAGTTAAATCTTTATCAGTCATGATGATCTCACAGTGAGAAATTCTAAGTGACTGGAGGGCCTTGAAAAACAACATTTTAAAATTGAACTGTTCAAAGCCACAGTGCACTTCTTTGAAGTGTGCACACATTATAGAATAGTCAAAAGGAATCTAGAAGACTCTTGTCACCTCTCCTAACCTAGACTGCAATTGCATCTCTGTTTACAGAAGAGCTACCTTTAAATCTTGGCAAAATGGTTTCCATCACACACTTTACTTAATTATCACCAGCTTCTCTAAACTCAGCTACCATAAGGCAGATCAGATCACTTTCAAAGTCATGGTAAAGCTAGCATGAGTGCTTAGATTAAATCAAAGACTTCAAATTACCCAGTGAAACCCCAACAGGCAATAAAGTAGTTGTTTTGAATTTTAATTGCCACATTTGTTTTCTGTGTTCATAGCAAAGGGTCAAATGGAGACGTCGTTATTGAACTAGTAATGATTTGATGAGCAAATCTCCTTCACAGTTATTAGAGGCACCAGTTTAAGGCCTCTTCTCTCAATTTCTTGTTCTCTCTCTCTCTCCTTCTCTTTCTCTCTCCTCTCTTTTTCATATAAATGTATAAACAAAATATGTATACAATATATGTGTATATATACTACATATTATATTAGACTTTTCTATAAGCCAAAAAATACTTTTCAGACAACATACTTTAATTTAAAGCACACCATTGACATGCTCTTCACACACAATTGCATTTATATTAAAAATAAAATTGGAGGCAATGAGATAAATAGAAGCAAAATTTAGTGAGAATGCTTTTCAGTGAGGACCAAACATTGCATTTTAAAGTAGTATTCATTTTAAAACGTAATGATTCTGGATGAAATGAATTGGGTTTAGCATGGCTTAGCAATATTACCCTAAGGATACAAAGGTTTAATGTTTCCCTTGCTACACTGTATGTCCCTGAGGGCATTGAAGAGGATGGAAGAACTGAGGCAGTGCCACTAAATGTGAACCATCACTTAGGAGGTAATCAACGTGCTCCATAAGTTGGCACATTTTAGCACTTCTGAAGAAAAGCAGCTGCTGCACCTATAAGAGTTTCTGAGGTCTTCCTAAGAAGCCATATCCCCGGTCAGTCATCCTGGAAGAGCGGCTAAGTACCCTACCTTGCTAAGTCATCTTGATGACTCACCCTTATGCAACTTTAAGTATCTGGCTCTTCATTTATTTGTAGAGAAACTTTGATTAAATGAGCCTGATAATTTTAGTGATTATACGTTTTAAATCTATGTATTAGTTAATTGTAGATTGTCACTTAAGCTGTAAAAGTCATGATAAGGATTATCCTTCCTTTTAGTTATGTGTGTGTGTATGTATGCATGCATGCATGCATCATGTATGTATGTATGTATGTATGTATGTATGTATGTATGTATGTATGGTGTGTGAGAGTGAGTGTTTTGTCTTTATGTATGTCTTTACAGGGTTACATGCATGCAGTGTCTGCAGAACCCAGAAGAAGGGGTTAGGTCCTCTGGAACTGGAGTTACAGATGGTTGTAAGCTGCCATGTTGATGATCAGAACTGAACCTGAATCTTCTATTAGAAGAATAAGTGTTCTTAACTGAGGAGCTATTTCTCCAGCTTTTATCCTTTTTTTTTATTAGAATTTTTAACGATTCAGCACTCACTCTTAGATTGTAAGATTTACCTTATATATGGTATGAATTTGATTGGGATTTGATAAAATATAAACTATCCCTGCTTTTCTCCTTAAGAACTGAAAATTAATAAAAGAAATGAGAAATCATATAGCTTAAGGACCAATGCTTTTATTTAATCTTTATACAGTATATTTTGATCATGAATTCTCCTTGCTCAATACCTCCCAGATCCTACCACTTGCCTAATGACTCAACTTTCTTCATATTTATTGTCTCTGTCTCTCTGTCAAAAATGAAAATCAAAAAAAAAAAAAAACAAAAAACAAGACTAAATACCAAAAATGAAACAAACTGAAACAAAAAGACCCCCATCCCAAGTACATTGAGTCTGTGAGTCTGTTCTGCATTCACAATCTACTCCTTGGTATGGTGCCTGCCCTGGAGTATGGTTTCATACCCAGTGACACTTCAGTGTACAAAATTGATTTTCTCTCTCCCCATAATTATCAATTACAACTATCTTGTTTAAGGGTGAGAGTTTGTGTTCACTTTCCTTTTTCAGTGTAGAAGTTTTTGGTTACATGAACCTATAGGTCTTCCCATGCTGCCTCACTCTTCTGTGAGTT
>CAJQZJ010028788.1:0-41858 GCA_907164525.1 Lophiomys imhausi | reverse complement strand
AAGTATTTATTTTAAAATACTGTTTTTATTTTATTTTGTTCATGTGAATGTATGTGTAAGCGAGAATGTGCACTCCTGTGTGGACATGGGAATCAGAAGGAGGCATAAGAACCCCTGTGGCTGGAGTTTCTGGTGGTTCTGAGCAGTCTCCTCTAGATGCTGGGAATTAAACCCAGGTCCTCTGAGATTTAAATGATGGATTTAAAAAATCCAACAGCTAATGCTGTATGTACTTTGAAAGCCTTGTGTTTAAACTCATGCATCACCAATATTAAAAGTAAATGCATATAACATTATTGGTAACTTACGAATTTTACAATTTTGTAAATCATACTAGGTAATTAGAAAAACTGCTGTTACATTTTTCTGTTGAAGGTCTACATATAATTTTGAACATAACTTTATGAATAAGAAATTGATGATTTCAGAGTTCTTTGAGAACAGTTCTTGATTGAAGAATGTCCCTTTTGTGTCAAGGTGATAGTGGTTATTTCTGGATGTAAACAATTGACATGTGCAAAATACAAATAAATACCCCCAAAATAAGAACATAGATGATAGAAAACTATTACAATATTTAGTATATCTTAATTTTAATTATTTTTAAAGAAAATAAAAACTCAGTGAAGAAAGAATCAGTCGGTATCATAAATTAAGTACAGATATTTTAAAAAATTATGAAGTTACATATGGTTTTATCCAAATAAAATGTTCAATGACACTTAACATGTTTTTCACAGTAATTTTGTCAACCCTTGCAGAATAGAATTTCTTGAAAACCTGAGGACTACAAAATGCTGGTCCTAAACTTGCCCTCCATCTGCCTGCATGACGATCTCAGTCTCTGTCTATCCCCTCTTCTGTGTCTCATATCATATTTATATGCATTTTGTTGATCTTTTTTTGTTTTGTTTTGTTTTTATCTGAGTCAATATTATTGGAGGAAGGCTCAGCATCTGCAGTTGCTCAGAGGTCTTTGAACTTGATGTGTCCATGGAAGTCTTATCACTAAGAGTGCTTTGCAGCTTTCTCATTGTCCAGAGTGGTTATTCTACTCCACTCTCTAGGTAATTTATACTCAGTGGCCAGCAACAGTATCACAACTCTGTCTGCCTTTTTTTTTCTTTTTTTCTTTTCTTCATCTTTTTTCTTTCTTTTTTTTTTTTGGAAATGAGTCAAAAAGAAACTACCATTGCACACAAACAGATTCTATTTCATTGAATGTCCATCAATTTTTTAAAAAAAATCGCCAAGCTTTCCTGAAACTTAAGGACACATACTCCTATTTTCTTTTTTATGAGATTTATTTACTTTTATTTCATGTGTATTGATTGGTGTTTTGCCTGCCTGTTTGTCTATGAACAATATGTGTGTGTAGTACAAACCGAGGTCGGAAAAAGGTGCTGGATCCTCAGTAATTAGAGTTACAGATGGTTGTGACCCATTATGTAGTTTCTGGAACTGAACCCACGTCTTCAGGAAGAAAAACTTGTATTCTTAACATCTGAGCCATCTCCTCAGTGTCAGGTGTCATCTTTTGATACATCCCATAGCAGCAATCTGGGCCAAATGTCATTATTTCTAAAATGTTCTCCTCACCTCTGTGATACAACCATGAATAATATAGACACTGGCCGTTCTTACCCTCAAGAAACACATAATATAACAACTACAATTAGCTTACTTTGTAAAACAGAAGTTTTACATTATGCTACTGAAAAATACTGCATAAGGCACAGGCTTCTATTACATGATATAATAATTTATTTTAACAGTTGTTTTCCTCTAATATTAGTTGAATGAAGTGAGGTATGTGAGGATCACCAATGAAAGATCCCTGTGATGACAGCCGTAGCTTGTTTCTTTGGTTCTTATGTTACTGAAATGGTCACAAGAACATTTAAAAAATTTAAATTCTATGAATGAGTGTGTTTCTGTGAGAGGATATGTATGTGAGTTTGGTACCTGCAACCCAAAAGAGGGTGTTAGATCCTGTGTAATTGGAGTTTTAGGCAGCTGTGAGCCTCTTAATTTGTATGCAGGGCATTAAACTTAGGTCCTCTTGGGGCCACTAAGGACTCTTCTCAGCTGAGACACCTTTCGAGCACATGGTCAAATTTTTGGTTATTGGAAAAAAAAAGTCAAGTATGTATCATGCAAGAAATGCAAGCAAATACGCAGTAATAGTGTATGCACATACATTTTAAAATTTAGTTTTAAGTAGCAATGAGATGCGTCACAGATTTCCTGTTGGATATTTGTCTTTCAGATCTTATAGCAACTGAAGTATTATAATTTGCATATGTCCAACATAAAGTAAGATATGCCTTATTATTTGTTCATTTACTGTTAAACTAAGCTAAAAATGTTCTTAAGTTAATATCTTAAGACTACTGCCTCCTTAATATGACAAACACATGACCATTTATGAATATTTTTGGCCTTATACATGGAATAATTTATTTGATAAGACAATTTCAAATAAATAAAGCCATTATTTCTTATATTTTCCAGTAGTAACAGAAAGAATATTTGATTACCACTGGCAAGCCATAAAATGTATTATGACTTTGATGCTCTTAAAATATAATTCTCTTTAAAATATAGTTATTTTTTAGGAAATTTGAATTTTCAAGTAGAGTGATGTCCACATACTATACAGGCTTAGACTATCATCTTTTTAATGGATGGTCCTATGTGGATGTGATCGTGCATCCCAAAGGAGTCATCAGTCAGAGGTTTGTTCTTTCTCAGTGGTAAAAAGAAATGGTGAAATCTTTTAGGTGGCTAGACACTGTTCTTAGGGGGATGAATGCTGGTCTTTTGAATGAATGAATTATCAGGAGAACAAGTAGCTAAGACAAAGTGGGGATTGAGCCATAACCACCTTGGCTTCCTGTCTGCCCATATTACCTCTTCCATAAAGGTTCCACGGGGCCACCTAGATGATGGAGCAGTCTAATCTTGTTATTTCAGTTTCAAAAACATAAAACTGTTTTTGAATGCCTGGACCTAGGTAGTTTCTTCGCAACTACCTAGTGCCAGGCATTTTGTTTTTACAGAATAATACAATCCTCCTTGTTTCTCTCTGCCTGTCACTTTTCTTTTTTAATGTTTATTTATTACTTCAAGTTACATCTCCATCACAGTCTCCTCCCCACCCTTCCTGGTCCCACCCTTCCTGGTCCCACCCTCCCACCTTCTCCCCCTTTTCCAGAACTCATAATTCTATTTTTTAAATAATTAGGCCACAATTATGAAAATTATAAGGTATGACATACTTTCTGAAATGTCCAGTTCATACATATTTGGCAACTGATATTAATATTCTATTATCTATCTCCATGAGTTTAAAGTTCTGTAGCTAACTCATTCTTTAGCTCTGTTGTTTCTTATATAATGGAACATCCCACCAGAATTCACACAACATCCCCCACTAATACCATCCTGATCAACCTAATACAGTGATGCACTTACTGTGAAGATACTTGCCTATGTCTGGTATACAAGTTGATAACAATTAAGATACTTTTGCAAATATTGCAATTGGGAGCTGTCCTTCCTACACTCAGGACTACTGGTTGATATACTTAAAAGAATGTGTTCAAAGACTCAAAAACCAAATGCTTTGAATACACCTTTTATTTTTTCTTTTAAAACACTGTCTTAGTTCATTTTCTCACCATGTTTTCTTTAAATTTTCACAGACAATGATAACATACTTTTGATGGTTAAAGTTGTTTGTGACAACTAAAAATTGTCCAAGTTCAGGCTGGAGAGTTAGCTTAGTAAAAACAAACAAACAAACAAACAAACCCCCCAAAAACAAACAAACAAACAAGCAAAAACATATTCTGCTTATTATTCACCACTCAAAATATATTTATTCTTTATTTACTTACTATTTTATACACGGGTTATTTCTTTGCTCCATCAGGCATCATCTGTTGATGGTAAGTTCCCCATATATCTTAAAAACTACACACCAGTATTTACATTGGAAGTTGAAAGTAGCTACACGAATATTAAGTGATTTGAATAAATAAAAACACCTATGATTCTTATAAAATACATAATTATTTACTTATTTACCTTTTAATATAAATACAGTATTAACACATAAAGCTTATTCTTAGTTTAAGTCTATTCAGAAGAAAGCTAAAATTATTACATTGCTTCTCTTTTATGGTTGGTTTTAATCAAATCACCGTGAATCTAAGGCTACATTCATTCCTCAGCAAAGTTGTAAATTTAATGAAATAACTTGAATATGAGTATTTATTAGAAAATTGATTGTATTAAGTGTGGTGTGTGTGCGCGCGTGCTCGCGCGTGTGTGCCCGAATGCAGGGCCTGAATGGGGCAGAGGCAACATGTCTCCTGGAGCTAGAGTTTCAGGTAGATGTCAGCAGCTTGACGTGGAGGCTGGAAACTAAACCCGGGTCATCTGTGAGAGTCATTGAACCATCTCTCCAGCCCACTGAACATCTTTTCGTTGTTGTTGTTGTTCTGAAAATTTGAAATTATCTATTTGGCTAGAAAATTAGACTTTTTAAACTTTTCAATTGTAATATTTGAGTTTGTGATCCAGTCATTTCTAGAACCATATTAATAATTGTAGATTTCCCTCTATACCATCAGTGACAATGATTGTTTTAGAAAGTTTCCTTCATCCCTTTAAGAATGATGAGAACTATAAGTAAGAATGCAGTGTAAGAGTGCAATGCAATATGTAACCTTTGCCCTACATCATCTCTATATTTACAATTATTGTGCTGTACAGTAGACTTAGCTTTCAAAAACATATATAAAATATCTGCTTGTAAATATGACATTTATGATATATAACTCGACATGCTCCAAGTAGCTCTTCTCCAAGTAGACTCAATATTAAACAAATAAATCAGATTGTTTGACAATCTACTGTTGGAAATCTTACTTTAGTTACATGATTAGTCCTACCACAATTAATTTCTAGGAACATCAAAATATAAAACATGAAAAATAAATATGGGTTATCAGTGTAAAGTAAGAGATGTACAAAATCTCAAATTTTCATCTGGTGGAACCATATTTCACAATGCAGTAAAGCCCTGTCTGTAAATGAAAGGTCTGCTAGTACCTGTAGCAGCTAAGGTCTGATTTTGTGGGCAAAGGATTCCTCTAGGAAATTCACAAGTATTCAAGAGAGAATGGTGAAGATAATGGAGTAGATTTTAATTCTTCCATATTTGTGATAGCAACATATCTTTAAAAGTCAAATGAAATTTAAACACATAGTGTTCTGTGCCTAAATTTCTATTCAAACTATTACTTTTGTTAGAGCACGAAGGGGCTAATCACATAAATTCCATAGCTGCATGTGGGAGGATGGATTTTTAAATCAACCTGGATGTTATCCCAAAGACACTGTTCACTAACCATGAAAGGGTGAGTACTGTGGCTCAAAAAATGCCAGTCTAGCCGAGGCATGAAAATCTAGTTATTTCTGTGATATCAATATATTTAAAATATTAATCTTTAGTCTTCATATTTTCTTTTTATATTTGAAACCAAACCTAGTCCTGCACACACACTAATTACATATTTACTACTGAGCATAATGTAGTTTATTTATTATTGATTTATTTATTTATTATTAGTTTATTATTATTATTATTATTTTAATATTTGTGTATAACTAAACTGTCCAGGCTGGTCTTGTCCTTGTGATCCTCCTGCCCCAGCCTCCTAAGTAACTGAGATTACAGGATGTATACTATGATTTTAAAGAACATAAACTACTTTTTTAGCTTTTCTATCCTCAATTTTGCAAACCTGCTGGAAACATTGCAGCTCCAAAGCATTCCTGTCTAGCACCCACCCCCCACCCCCCATCAGCAAAGTTGATGCTGATATAATGGTGCTTGTGTGACCATATGCTATGCTTTCTGAAAGCCCACAAATGCTACAATTTGTTTTCTAGCAGTAGCAATACTTCCTCGTGGGCAGGGAATATTCTACACAGTGAGTTAACAGAGTCGAGGATCTTTTTATTTTTTTATTTTTTTCCAGTTGAGTGGCAAGCTTTTTTTTTTTTGCATTTTTTTCCTTTATTTTTTATTTCTTCAAGGTACATCTCAATTACAGTCCCCTCCCGATTCCCCCCTCCAGTCCCACCCTCCCACCCTCAACCCCCATCCTCTTCCCTTTTTCTTTTTCTTTTAAGTTTAAGGTATATCTTATTTCCCCCTACAGTTTTCCCTTTCAGTCCAACAAATGGCTCTTTCTCTTATAATAATAAATACAATACAAAACAACAGAGGTAATTAGGCCACGGTTATGAGGGTTATATGGCTTAACGTACATTCCCAATGTCCAGTCCATATGTATTTGGTACCTGACTTTAACATTCTACTATCTAAACATCTCCATGAGTTTAAAGGTCTATATCTGACTAACTAGTAATATTCATACTAACTTGCAACACAATTTTAAAAGTATCTTCTTAGATCTATAACAGTCTCTTGACTCCTAAACAACTCAAAATTAAATTATGAGACTCTAGCTATCTGTTCTTCAACCACCTCAGAGACCTGAGAGGGATAAATATATCTGATTGTATAGGAAGTACAAGGCCTGCAGTTTCCCAAACTAAGAAATGACATACCAGTGGCTGCCTGGACATTTCCCATTTTCTCTCCATATATTACCACATCTATCTTCAGTCCTTTGGCCCCGTTTCTCTGAAAGACATTGATTGTAGAGCAGGGGTTATGAAGGACTTACCTACCCTGTCTTGGCAGAGCTCGGCTGTCGACTTACCTGCTTCCAGGTTTTGTCCTTTTTGGACAGCATTATGTCTACAGTTGGAGCAAGGGGCTTTTCCTACCAAGAGATAGGCTTGCGACTAATTCAATCATCTCCCACTGGAGATTCTTCAATGCTCATCTTCTACTTGGAGGAGAATAGGAGGTGCTGTCAGGAGTTGATATGTTTTGATATAAAAAAACCTAGAGTTCCGAAAACATCTTTGAATGTCATATTCTGCAGATCTCTTGAGGTTTTTTAAGAGGCCCTATCTATCTCTTATATTAGGGTAAGCAGGTGTTGCTTGTCTCTTAGCAGCTTTATTTCTGATTAGCTTAGAAAATAACTATAATAGGCTGTCGTAATACCTAACAGAATGACCAGCTTGCATAACCATTAGTTTGCATTTCTTAAATATCCTAAACAGTTTATGACAATTAGTAGTAAAAGGCCGAAATATCACATTTCATTTTTTTTTTCTTTAACTCCTAACACTTCCATCCCATTTCTCTGGGGTGGGGTGTCCTTATATAACAGTCCCTCATCTCAGTTGAGAGGTCGTATGAGGGCCAAGAGCCTCCTCAATCATTGGGGGTCTATGAAGCAGTACCATCAGTGAAAAGTGTCTCATTGCCCGGGAGAGAGAACTACTAAACAAGCAAACCAATAAGCAGACAAATAGATAAAAAAGACTAAAAAATAGAAAAAATACAAAATATATATAAAAAATAAGTAAAAATAAAAAATAAAAAGTCTATATCCAAGTTCCCTTTGTTGTGTTAGTTGTAGTATTGATACCTTCTACTATATAGCTAAAATCCTACTATAAGTGAATAGATGCCATATGCGTCTTTCTAAGTCTGGGTTAGTTCACTCAGGATGAGCTTTTCTAGTTCCATCCATTTGGCTGCAAATTGCATAATTTCATTGTTCCTGATAGCTGAATAGTATTCCATTGTGTAGATGTACCACAGTTTTTTAACCCATTCTTCCACTGAGAGACATCTGGGTTGTTTCCAGTTTCTAGCTATTACAAATAAGGCTGCTATAAATATAGATGAGGAAACTTCCTTATGATTCTGTGAAGGGGCATTTGGGTATATACCAGGAAGTGGTATGGCTGGGTCCTGAGGCAAAGCTATAGACTTGGAAAGAGCTATTCTCAATTTCATATGGAACAACAAAAAAACCCAGAATAGCTAAATCAATCCTGTACAATAAAAAAACATCTGGAGGTATCACCATCCCCGATTTCAAGCTGTACTACAGAGCAATAGTTGTAAAGACAGCATGGTATTGGTATAGAAACAGACCAGTAGATCAATGGAATCGAATTGAAGATCCGGAAATAGACCCACACACTTATGGCCACCTAATTTTTGACAAAGAAGACAAAACAGCACAATGGAAGGACAGCATCTTCAACAACTGGATGTCCACTTGTAAAAGAATGAAATTAGACCCATACTTATCACCTTGTATGAAACTTAAGTCCAAGTGGACCAAATACCTTAACATAAGACCTGTCACACTAAATCTACTAGAAGAAAAAGTGGGAGAAACCCTCGAACTAATTGGCACAGGTGACAACTTCCTGAACAGAACACCAACAACTCAGGACCTGAGATCAACAATCAATAAATGGGACCTCATGAAACAGAAAAGTTTCTGTAAGGGAAAGACACTGTCATTCGAACAAAACGGCAACCTACAGACTGGGAGAAAATCTTCACCAACCCCACATCTGACAGAGGGCTAATATCCAAAATCTACAAAGAACTCAAGAAATTAAATGCCAAGAAACCAAATAATCCAATCAAAAAATGGGGGACAGAGCTAAATAGAGAATTCACAAAGGACAAATCCCTAATGGCTGAGAGACACTTGAAGAAATGCTCAACATCCTTAATCATCAGAGAAATGCAACTCAAGACGACTCTGAGATTCCATCTCACACCTGTCAGAATGGCTAAGATCAAAAACTCAAATGACAGCACATGCTGGCAACGGTGTGGAGAAAGGGGTACCCTACTCCATTGCTGGTGGGAATGCAGGCTTGTGCAACCACTATGATGGTCAGTCTGGCAATATCTTAGAAAACTTGGAATAGCTTTGCCTCAGGAGGACCTTTTTATTTTATAAGGGCTTAGAGAATATGCATTAAAGGCAGCTTCAGAAGCCATTGAGACTGAGCCCCTAACTTATTCATAGGAAACTGAGCTCAGGAATGTTGAACACTGCTTCTGTAATGACTCAGGTTCTGGCCACAGTTCACAGAGGACACACTGCCAGTCCAGTTCTTGCTCTGTTATACTTTCCCCTCAAGGAGATGGATGACTATCAATGTGCAATTGCAAGTTGTTCCTGTCTCCACCTCCTTTTGAGACTGGTTACCTTTCCACTGTCCTGTGCATGACCTGTTTGAGAGAGTTACACTTTTCTGTTTGCCCTTTTCTGAGTCACCTTCAAGTTCAGGATTTTAATTTTTGTCTGACACCATAGGAACAGTCTTGGCTGCAAAGGAGGCCAGGTGAATCCCCAAGGTTTACTGCTCTGTGCTTCATTTCTTTTCTGCTGCTAACTGTGAGACCATTTGGCACAGCTGACTCAGAGCCCTAAGATAATTAGCTTTTCCTCAGAATGGCCCAGGCTTAAGGAGGAAAGTATACAGAATTTGGTGCAAAAGCTAAATCTATCATTTGTAAATGTGACCTATTTTCTTGAGTCTTTGGTATTTCTGAAAAGAGTTTACATAAATAAGATCCTCAAAGAGCTGGTCCCCTGTGGCTCACTTCTGAGTTAGTAATAACACCCTCCCCATCACACCTTCTAAAGCAAGAAATCAGGGGAAAATATGATGGAAAATATAGAATATTACAAATTGGTTATAAAATGCAGAAAACTGAAAGTGGAAGAATAATCTTTAATACAGTAATTATACACTTTTTCTAACTTTTTTTTTAATAGACTTAAGTACTTAGCACTTTGCATTTAGAAAAATTACTACATATTAAATCTATAAGTGGTCTCCTAACATTTTAATTCAGACATATGAGTATAAGAAGATATAATCAAATGAATTCTAAAATGATCCTATAATTTTTCAGGATAAAGTGAAAAATCACTTGTAATTTCTACACACATAAGGGTATCAGATTAATAATCTAAATAAACTAAAAATGTTTATTAATAGAATAAAATTTCTCAATTTGGTTAAAGTAGAACAATTAGATTATGTTGTACCTAATTGTTCATTATTCTTTATACTTAATAAGGGAACATTCAAATTCATCTGAAACATTAAGAGACATCCATGGTTATCTGACTATATTCCAGCATTATAAGTCATTGCTTTAATTTTTAAAAGAAATTGTGGAATATTGAACACTAATCTCTTTTGCATGGAGAGCAAAATCATTGCATCTTTTACTCAGTTTCCATTTCTAAAATCATGCACAATTATTATTATAACTATCATTAATAATATAATATGTAAAGTAGTACATGAGATTAATTTCATATTAACTTATGGAATAACGTTTTTACATCATATTGTAATACATCTAGATACTCAATATTTTTCAACATCCTATGCATACACAGCTCTCTGTGTTTATTGTCAACAGGGAGACTGTCACTGTAGCATTTTTGCAAGACACATCTTCAAGGACAACTAAGCTTATGTCACTTTGTCATGGGGATTTCAGATAATTTCTCCTATGTACAATTATCCTTTCCTTACATGTCCTTATTTCTTTGAGTACTTCATGCTATATTCTAATTGTTAAAAATTTATCTGTCTCAACTACTATGCTCTCATATTAACAAGACACTATACTTTTTTAAGATGCTCCATAGAACAGGCAAATAGTTCATTTATAGTTACCCATCTTAGTTTTTCCAGTCTTCAGAATGCAAGTGAAATTCTGAGTAAAACTTTAAACAGCAGCATTTTCTCAAGTAACAAGAGAGGACTATTGCTGTTCTTATGTGATCGCTCTCTTACTTTAATTGCACATCCTGTTTCCAACCCTTCTCTCTGTCTTGGCAATGGTAACTGTGCTAGGAAGTCAACACAGGGGGTCTAATATTGCTCTTTGGAAGTTCTGCATTCAGAGCTCAGGCTTGGTTGATATCTGGGAGCTAGTCTTTTGAAATACTTTAAAATTGTTGTGATACCTGCCTTTTACAAGGTACTGAAGAACAATGCTTCATCATTTCACTGTATAAATAAATCCTGGCCTTAGGTTCAATTCCTTTGAGCTAGTACATCTAGCAAACCCTCAGAGAAGAAAGGATACAAGCTGCTACTTAGATTTTTTTCAGCTCTTTTAAGAGACTTCTGCTAGTCGAGAGACTTCCACTATTCATTGTTACTCTCTTTACAAAAGATGAGTAATGTGTTTAGTGTTAAACGGGAAAATTAATTTCCTCTCTATCTTCAATCCCTAAATTCTTGTTTACTCTCAAAATGTAAAAAAAAAAAAATGGCTAGGACTATTTAAAAGATGTAATGGAAGAAAAGAGAAGTAAAAAATATTTTTAAGAAATTGAGTTGTATTTTGAAAAATAATAGGCAGATAATGAAATAGAAAATGCTATTACTAAATTTTATGATCAACTCAAAATCATCCTTTTCTGATTGGGGACCTTAAAAAATCATTTAATCTCAATTCCAAACAAATCTGAGTATACATACATTGAGTAAAAACATATGCTGAGACACACAGTCAAACATTAGGTGTGGCTCTGGGTGTCCTATATAAGAAATGGAGAGGAATAGAGAATCCTGGAGGGGACAAGAATAACACATGAAGATCAATAGAGCCAACAAACCCAAGACCCTAGAGGCTTACAGAGATTGAAATGCTAATCAAAAACAAAGAAAAGTGCTTAAACTTCACCTAGATCCCCCATACATACATAGATGATAGGAAACTTGGTTTTCATACAGACCCCTTAGCAAGTGGAGGGGGCAGAGTCTGTCATGGAATCTGTGGTCTGTTAGTGGAACACCTTACCACATCTGGGTGGCCATGTTGGGCCCCAGTGCAAGAGGAAACTCTTAGCCTTCATCTGATTAAAGAACTGAGGGAGCTTGATGTGTGTAGGGTCCCTTTTAACCTAGGAGAAGGATAGGAGGGAGCGGAGGGAGGCTAGGCTGTGATCAAGAATGTAACTTGAGTTAATAAATGTTTTAAAATGTGCATAGCTAATATTGCAAATAAAATGAAAATGATATTGTGAAAATAAATGAAGACAAGATCCTTGTATGATAATTTTAGTTGTATCTGATTTAAATTTTCTGCTATATTTTCAAAAACATTTAGAGCAACATTCTTCATCTTAAGTAGCTGCTATTTGTGTTACTCACTTTTTTTCTGATATTTCATTACTTTCCTTAAAGAAGAAAACATGTGTGATTACTAATAATGTCACATGGAAAGATAAGAATTTAATGTAACTTCACTAGTTCTGATTCTTACTTTGGGTTTAAACCTAAACCTTAAAAGGAAAGCAGTCATGATAAAATATAACACAGTTTGTCTGTATTTCACACTTCTTCCAACAAGATCACACTTCTAATTCTATCAAAGCGTTCCACTTCCTGGTGACTAAGCATTTCAATATATGAGCCTATGGGAGGAGTCATCGTATCCAAACCACCACAGCTTGGAACACAAACTTTATTATTTTCTGTTTCATTTGATTAACACACACACACACACACACACACACACACACACACACACACAACTGACTTTTTAAAAACTGAATCAAAATATCAGGATCTCTTAACAGAACCTGTTGTGGTTTGAATGATCATGCCCCAATAGTCTCATAAATTTGAAAACTTGGTCCACAAATGGTGGAACTGTTTGAGAGGGATTAGGAGGTATGATCTTTATTTCAGTGTTTACCATGTTTATCTGCTACCAATTATAATTTCACTATATTTCCTAATGCTTATACATTTTATTTTTTCTTTATTTATAGTACTTGGAAAGACTTCTCAGTAAAAAGTGAATTGAAAGTGGTGATACTACTTATGCTTGTCAAATATAATTTACTTTTAATAATGTAGAATTCAGTATGATATTCACTTTAACTTTTTTTAATGTTTATTCACTACTTCAAACCACATGACAGTGCCCCCTCCACGTCTCCCAGTCCCAACTTCCCACCCTCCCATTTTACTCCTCCAGAGTGGGGTGTCCACACACATAGGTCCCCAACCCCAGTTCAGCAGTCACATGAGGGCCTAGAGCCTCCTTATATACTGGGGGCCTACATGGAAGCACCACTAGGGCAAAGTGTCTCATCAACAAAATCTATGTTCCTGTTCCTTTTGATGTGTTGGTTGTACAATAGTTATCCTGTACTATATGGTTAAAATTCAATTATAAGTGAATAGATATCATGTGCATCTTTCTGAGTCTGGGTTAGTTAGTACTAAAAAAAAGCTCATCAAACTATATGGTATAGTAGTATATCAGGGCATTTTTACCAAGTGTTAAGAAATGTGACTGAGTATCAAGAAGTATATAAAGATATCAATTCCAAAACTCAGCAGTAATTACTAAGGTACAAAGCTTTATTCTTAACATTGTAAAAATATCAAAAAGTCAAAGTTAGAAAATAAAGCTTGCAAGACTGATTAAAGAAACCTAAAATTCAAAACTGAAATTCCAGAAGGCCCCAATAAATGAAGTATTAAAATAAAATAAAATTTTTTTTAAAAGTCTGTATGGTCTTGTGGAGGAATTGTGTCACACTGGTGGTAGTCTTTCACATTTCACAATCCATGGCATTCCTAATTACCTGTTTCTCCTTTTTAGCCTCCTGTTTGTAGATCAGATCTAAGTTCTGTTACTGCTTCAAGGCCAAGCTGGCCTTCCTGCTGCATGCTCCTTGTCCTAATGGTCATAAAATCACTCTCTGAAACTATAACACTCAACAAAAT
Source organism: Lophiomys imhausi (assembly GCA_907164525.1). Lineage (NCBI taxonomy): Eukaryota > Metazoa > Chordata > Mammalia > Rodentia > Muridae > Lophiomys > Lophiomys imhausi. The sequence goes on along the minus strand of CAJQZJ010028788.1, from coordinate 28,106 downwards.
CTTTCTTCTATAAGTTACCCTGCTTTGGTGTCTCTTCATATAAATAGAAAAATAACTAAGCAGAATTTAGTACTAGCAGGGATATTGCTGTGACAAGCCCATCATGTTGTTTTGAAGGAATATGGTAGACTTAGGGACCCTGGACTAAGAAAGCAGTTTAGTGTTGTGTGGCTTAGTGGAATATCATATTATATATGAATTTGGAAGACAGTAGTACTAAGAGAAATGTGTAATTTGGAAGCCAAGTGATTTCAGAGAGGAACAATAACAGCAACAGAACAAGAGACCATTCTTGAGACAGTTTTGGCGAAAGATGTGGTTGCTACAAACATGCCTGAGGCTAAATTGAACAGGCTTGGATTGATTATGTTGGTCGTAGAGATTTCAAGATAGCCTAATACTAAATGTGTTATGTTGCTAATAGTGGTCGTTTATAGGCTGGTCTATTACAAAAAATGACAGGCATGATCAAAACAAAACAAACACACAAACACAAAATCACAGTGTGATAAGAAAAAAATCAACCAGGGAATTTAAATTTGAAACTAAGGTTTGTCCTGAAAGAGGTAATGAGAAATGAAATAAAGGTTGTAGTGCTCTTAGGGCAAGAGACCATTCACTAAGCTTCTCAGTCATAAAAAGGAAACCTTATGTAACAATGGAAAGCGACAAAACAAAGGTTACAAATGCAATTCAAGGAAGGGGTCAAGTTCCCAGAGCAAGCAGCAGAAATTGGAGACATCTGCCAAATGGTTCTGGCTTCAGAGTCATGCAAGATACAGCAGTGAAGGGATTGTAGAATCTTCCCAGCAGAAATTGGAGACATCTGCCGGATGGTTCTGGCTTTAGAATCATGAAAGATACAGCAGTGAAGGGATTGTGGAATCTTCCTTCGTAGTTATGGAAAGCCAATGAGGTCAGTCATGTAGCAGGGAAGCCTATGCAAGGAGGCCCAGAGAGGTCATCAATTGCATGAAGCTGTTAAAAGTGAAGCCTGAATTGCATTGGAGATCCTCAAGATGGTGGAGTTGTAAGAGCCATGGAATATCTGCCAAGGGAAGCTGTAGATAGGGAGTGGAACAACCCCTGTGAAGAGAAGTGTGTTGCACTCAGAAAAGCTGAAAGGGAAAAGCCATGTAAGCCTTTGATACAGAACTACAGGATTTGATGTTTGCCCAGCTGGGTTTTGGACTTGCTTTGGCCCAATATTTCCTCACTATACTCTTAACCTTCCCTTCTAAAATGGTATGTGACATCATATATTGAAAGTATGTAATCTTTTTTTCTAATTCAGAGGGGGTTTCAATTAAGCAATTGCCTTGGATCACCAGACTGTTTGCAGTTAAAAAAAAAAAATGGTGGAAAAGACCAATCCAGAGTTGAAACCACTGAAGTAAGTCAGTCTGAAGCCTTTCTTCTATTTTGTGTGAGTTAAAGTTTTCTTCTTTGTTTATATAAGTTTGAGTTGGCTTTTGTTTCATACAGTTGAAATACTTGAATTGATACAGTCTGGCAGAAAGTCATTTAGCCTCATATCTTTTTCATTTACCATATGAGTCCTAAGGACATAAGTAGCTTATTACAAATATCTAATGAGATGGCACTTGTCACTATTCATTGAAATGTATAAACTGTAATGCCTTTAAAAAATCATTATTAGGCAAATGAAGACAAAGAAAAACTGGCAATCACATTTAAGTTCACTATCTCAACCACCATGCTGCTGTAAATTAAAATAGCAGAACAAAGCAAAACAAAAAGTGTAATTTTTTTCATGTAAAAGAACTCAGAAATAAGAATTACAACTTTTATGACAAGCACCGAAAACAAAAATAGACCTTTTAATGAAAAAAAAATGGACCCTTTCAAAACATTTCTTATTTTATTTTGTAAGAAAAAGACAAGGTCATTGAAGGACATATGGTTCTTTGTAACTTGTACTAAATTCTCTTAAATTCTTGAATAAGAAATATATCAAGAAGAGAATAAAAGGAATAGTTCTTACATTTGCAGACAACAAAGCAAAGCTTGGAGAACACAGGGACCTGGAAGAGCTGATGTTTGGTGTGAAGTAAGCGGAAAGAATGAAGGCCATGTAGAACCTTGCTACGTAGTTGGAACAGATGGAGAGCTTCATGCACTCAAAGACAGTTGTAACAAACTTCAGAAAATTATCAGGAAGACAAGACTATCAGCTTGTATTTTATCTTCATATTTTTGATGATTCATTTTTCCTCTCCAAAGCACCCTGAGCTTATTGTTGGTTAAATTATCCAAATTTGGCCATGAGTGAAGAACAAAAAATACAATTGTCTTTTTGAAAGAGGAGTAAGGAATTGTTTGTGTTTGAAGTCTAAAATCTCCCAATGTGTCATGCTATCACTTTATATTTGCAACAACTTACATAGACTTGATAATGCTCCTGCATCTCCACCACATTGTAGGAAAAGATAAGTATCTTTTCTGGTTATATAGTACTGCTGAATATTATTTAATAAGTTTATAAAGAACATCGGGTTAATGGGCAAGAGGAAAACATTTTCAGAGCTAACCAAATGTTAGTAAGTTCTAGTGAATTGAATACTGACTCCCAGTGGGAAAAAAAAAAAAAAGAGAGTTTGTTAAAGTACCATGGCTAAAGGCCTGACTGAATGATTGCTCAGCAGCCTGAACTATGGCAACAAAATTGATCCTAGAGAAAAAAGCAATTACTATTTTTGTTGGCATTTCACCAGTGATAGAGAGGTCCATGGGAACACTGACTACACAGACTAATAACCAGGCTTTGGGGCTGGCAATAGGAGCTTGTTTCAAAATCATGATTTTGTTATGGCACTGGTCAGATCCTGTATGTATATCTTTTTGGGAAAGATTGCCAATATGAACTCATGCTAGACTGTATTAGTTGTCTAGAAAGTGAGGTGTAATTGATGTACTTACCTTTGGTTGTTTGCCTTGTTAGCCAGCTATTGTCATCAGACTTATTTTCTGTCTGTGTCTCAAGCTTAAGACATTTTTATCCAATATACTAAGAGTTACCACAACCCATCACCATAAATAGAAAGAGATTAAGTAATCAATTTTGAGATTATTACCTTTGAAATATATACATATAAAGTGCACAAATAAAAATTTTCATTAAACAGCAGTATCACACAAATCTCCATTCCATCTTAAATGCCTTGGTTCTACATAACAAAATAAATAAGCAAGCAAAGAAATAAAATCATTGTCTTCATTATGCATAAACAAAACAAAGAACTGGTGGTGGGTGATTGTATAGCAAGAGTAAATACTATAAAAATAATACATTATTACTCCATGACATTTCATTCACTTTTCTCTAAAAGACTACATGTCACTTTCTACCATAACTGTGCTTCCTAATTTAACACAGGGAATAGATCTAATATTCTGTATATTAAAGGAAAATGGAGTGCAGAAATTATGAAGATAATATCATTTATGATGATAAATTATGATTAATCATTACAATGCACATTTCTGAGTTTTGGGGAAGTGCTATTATTTCATTTTTGTTAAATGTAGTCCAATCCTGAAGTTCTCCCCTTATAAGCTATGAAACCCACAGCATTCTACTTAAACTTCATAAGCTTCTGGGTTTTCATATACAAGATAGAAAGCTCTGTACTTAAATGTTTTCTAAGCTAATATGTTAAGTTTATAGATGCTGAAACCTAGAATAAAGGGTAAATACAGAGATGATGAATAAAACTATTTTGTATTGCATCAGGGCCAGAAAATGGAACAGTAGGAGAAGGATAAGACTTCTGGAACAAGAGTGACAACAGTATATAGAAGAATAAAGGGGAATGATAACAGGAGATTGGAAGTCTAGCCCCACACAAACCACACCATGAATTCTTTTTCTATTAAGAATTTGTATGGAATTGAGATATAACCTGTCTGAACACCTGACATTGGTAGCTGCTGAGGCTGCATATTTTGGCTTCTGAACAAAGAGAATATTGTGCTTTTTTTAATGGAAGGCAAATAATGGATAACAATATTATAATCAGACAAATTTAGCGAGAAATCTACCATAGCCACTTACTTAACTAGGAGATGCTGGCAAAATGCCATAGGATATACAGCATTCAATTTATGAAATAAATGATCTGTATAAGCTTGTTTTCAGGAGTGGCAAAAATATAAATCTACATTTTCAAGCAAATTAAGGAATATGATGATCTAATTTGTGTGAATGAACAAATGGTCACCGTACAGTCATCCTCATGTTGATAGTCAGTCCCTACCTGTATCTAACCACATAAAGTAGTAAATGAAAGCGCTGAAAAGATTCTGGGAGAAACCTTGATAGTTACAAGCACAGATATTATTGAAATACCAGCCTTGAGCATAGAAAAGACCACTAGCCTCCTGAGAAGATGAGCTGATGCTACTAGTTATGACTGTGACACATCCACACTAGTTTTCAGTAAGTTAGCCTTTTTTCTATTACCCAACTCTCTAGCAATAAAATCTCACAATTTTAAAATAAGGAGCAGAATATTTAGCAATGGTGGCAGAGGAACCAGCAACTATTGCACATCCTATCAAGACAACAATTATATGCAGGAGTTTTTCTGATTATAGATATGATGTTACACATATATAAATATGACTATGTACCTATTGCATCCAATCAGTATACTTATGTATATGTAACTATGTTGAAACTCTGGGAGATATCAAAAGATGTGTTGGAGGTTTGTATTTCTTTGGAAACACAGTTATGGTGAATGAATATATAAGGACTTCTGAAAAACAGATTCATAAAAGTGGCATGCAAGTCAGCCTGATGACTTGCACCTTGGGGAGCACCTGGAAGAGCTGTGATCCTGGAATAGGTGTACCTCGGGAGGAAGGCATATGGTGATCAATGAAAAAACATCATAATGCATAATTAGAGAGAATATACAAAAAGGAAGGCCCAGAAAACTCTAGAGGGCTTTTTGCTTGACATTGCTTCTCAAGACTGCTCATTGTGAAAGTTGTGGCAGAGGTTGGACAGAGCCCAGGTTGGGCAGAGCCAAGGTGAAAAGCCTCACTTGGAAATAGCCAGAACTGGGGGCCGTCCACATAGTGCAACAGCTGCTCAGACTGGTGTTAAGTGTGGAGTTGGCAACTTGTGGCACCAAGGTCACACTGACAGAAGGCTTAGGCTGAGAAAGATCATGGAGAGCAACACCTTCCTGAACAACCCCAGGCATGCACAAGTGGCCATGGTGCAACACCTGCCCCATGGAGATTCAGAGAGTCCTGCCAGGCAGAAGCCTCACCACTAAGGCAGAGGCCAGCTGAGAAAAGCAGCGCCTGCCTCATGGAGATTTTTCAGGGCCAGACAGGTAGAGGCCTAGGCACCAGGGCCAAGGCTCCACATGGCGCTGGGTTTCTCAGGTGGAGATTCAAGAAAACTGGACAGTCTTAAGAGGTTGTGGCCCCACTGTGGCTTCTGGTGATTGAGGATTGAGGTGTGTACCTGTAATCAGATTTCAACTGTTCCTGTCTTCCCATTGGTTGATTTATAAGGAACACTGACCAGTTGCCCCAAGGGCCTGCACCATAGGACATCTTGATCCCCTTTCTAAAGTTGCTAGGAAGATGCTTTGGTTGAAAGATGCTTAGAGATATTAATAAATAGTTTAAAGGTACTCCTTCAAAAAGCTTTCAACTTCTACAAGATGATGTAGGAAATTGTCTGTGGAATACACTTCCTTACTCTGGCAATGTTTACCACTTTACCCTTCCTGATACTTATCAGTTATGTATTTGCTCCTGAAGCATCTTGCACACAATCTGCAGGATCAAGCAGAAGCAACAGGGACCTCATTCTCCGTGTTGGAAGGATCACAGCTTCTTGTCACAGAGGAACATTGACAATGATTGTTGTACCATCACCCCTAACCCTGCCACTGGCAAGCCACTCCAACTTTGGGTTAAAGACTTCCTAGGGATTTAGAGGTTAGGAAGGCACAATTTTTGTACTTAAATGTTTGCTTATTTTCTTCCCAAATACAGATATTCAAAATTAGTGCATTCATTAGTAACTGTTTATATATATATATATATATATATATATATATATATATGATATATTTGTAAAGTCACCAAACATACTCAAAGGCACAGATTTAAGAAAAACAAATGAAAACAAAGAAACAAAAAGCTCTACCAGCCAAGGATTAGTTAAGCTGCAAGTGGCTCTTGGAAGTCTTAATTTCAGTTTTACTAGAATCCTAGCCAGAAAGTCCACACCTGTTAATAGAAGCTGAGTATTGTACCTGCTTTTTCCTCTAACACATTCAGGGTTTCAGATCTTAGGCTGAATTCCTTGATCCATTTGAAATTGTTTCATGCAGAGAGAGAGAGATAAGCATCTCATTTCATTCTTCCATGTGTAAGCTAACTGGTTTCCAAGCACCATTTGTGGAAGATGGTATCCTTTCTCCAATAAGCACTTTTGGCCTCTTTTGAAGAAAATAAGGCAGCTATATGAGTGCAGATTTATATATTTGTCCTTAATTCACTGTTATATGTGAATCTTAACTTTGAACCTTTAGATATGTCTGCTCAAATTAGAGCACCAACTGTAATCATAAATCCAGAGATGATGGGAAGGAGAATTTCAAGGCAAGTGGAAAGCTAGCACACAGATGATATAAAAGGGGAGAAAGGAATAATGAGCAGAGAGAGCTAAGGGTGGGATGGGAGAGCAAGCCAGAGGAGGTAGAGCAGGGAAGAGTAACCACCAATAAAGATATTTTAAATAGCCTTATGGACAGTTATAACTATAGAAGTTTCCTAAAATATATACATACATAAAAGGAGTTACTGTACACACACAAACACACACACACACACATTATCTATATTATCCATATCCATATATTTTCCATATATATGGATAATGTCTCTCCCAGATGTTATATGCTAACAAACAAACATTTCAGGGCCAGATATGGAAATCATCCATCCAAGCAGTCGCTGGGGGGGGGCTATAGATTGATTTTCAATCAGTACAGGCTATTACCATTGCTTTGGGTCATTCTCTAGGACTTCATCATGAGAGCTTACTGCTAAGGACACCAAAAAAAAAAAAAAAAAAAGAAGAAGAAATATTAAGACATGGGAAGGTCAAATTGGTACTGGCCTGAAAACTTTATTCCTACAGACCACTTTTCATAGTGGTTGAAGTTACTATGTGTGCTATTTGGAGTGGGGGAGGTTTGGGAGGAAAAGCAGCAGTCTTACCCAAATGTGAACCAGGTGCATTACAATAATGACAGGGCTGGCAAGACATGAACACTAGGGCAGTAGTGGTACAAATGTCACAGAAATAATGGCCTGCTTCTCAAGATGGTTCTCATGCCTGGTACTGGTAAGTGTACCAGGAACCCATGGCTGGCTAGGTCATAGTCCCTAGAATATAATTTATACTATTATTCAGCTAAATGGACACAATACTAAGCTGAACTTAATACTTACCTTTATAGCCATAGTTTACTACAGTTTATCAGAGAAGCCTTTTGCAGTTAGTGTTGATAAATACAGAGACCTACAAATATCAACTTGCAGAGAATTTTATAGACTGTGGAGTACTCACCTGTAAATGGTACATTTATCTTATAATCACACTACCAAAGTCCAGAGATCATTACAGAATAAAAAGGTAAAAGTAGCAGAACTGCTGTGAAACTGTTTTATTGACATGACAGGGCTATTGCGACTTGCACAAAGTCAAGCCAGAGGAAATGCTAGCATATATGAGGAAGGAGCTCATGATGTCCTCTTTTTGCTGAGAACCCAGCAGCAACTGATGGATGTGTGGGAAACAATGCTAATTATCTTATGATGTAGCCCTAGAGACACGTAAATGCTCCAGTAGATGGCCCTATACCCATACATATACTGGCAGAACCAAATTTACTCAATGAGTTTAATAAAACTGTCAAAAGTTCTTATGGCCACACAAAATGAACTAAAGTATATTTTATAAATAAAATCATACATATGGAAGCTCAAAGTGAAAAAAAGGAAATCATATCTGAGAGAGACTTGATGGTATAAATTCAAACAAGTTTCTTTAAACAACAGTGTTACATATACTAATAAAGCTAAGAGCACAGAGATCTGAGAAAGTATTTCAGAGAGATAGTTCTACCTGATATTAATCAATCACCAGGAAACAAATACACCAAACCAGTTGTAGTGCTGTGGGGAGACACCAATAGTTACATTCATGAGGTTCACTGGTAAGTCAGCCTAGCCTATTTGAGAATTCCCAGAGTAGTCAGAGATACAGTCTAAGAAAGGTGGATGGTACCTGAAAAGCAACAATCAAAATTGTTTCTGTTACACACACACACACACGCACACACACACACACTCCACAGAGAGAGAGATGAATTCAAAGACACTTTGAGCATATAATTATTATATACTATACATATACTGCTGTATATAAAACATAATATATATAATATATAATAACATGCACATGCATACGAGAAAGAGAGAGAGAGAGAGAAAATCCTTCCAGAAGTAACAGAATTAAGTTAACAAAATGCCTGAAATTCTTAATACAGTGGCTAGCAGGTGTGTGGTTTGGAACTCTGGCACTCAGAAAATAGTTAGGACAAGAGTGATGAAGGTAGAAAAAAAAAAATCTGTCCAGAGTTGTAAATGTGAGAAAATGGTCACCTACTCTTGAAACAGATACATTAAAACAAACAAACAAACAATGGCTTGGACAAACAATGAGGATTTAATGTAGTGTTGCCATCTGATTGAACTACAAATATTTTTAGACAACTGAAAACTTGGTATGTTATTGAAATTCAAATGTTATAGATCCAAGTTTGCATGTTAAAAGTTAAGATCTTATGCATAATTTTTCACAGTAATGATGAATAAAATTGCTTGCTACAGCATATGTTCAACCGGGGGTGGGGGGGGGGCGGAGAGTAGAATTTAAGCTTCATTCCATTGCAGATATCAACTAAACCTTATATGTTTGTCATTGATGAAGAAAAATTAAATTTTAAATCTCTAAGGTATAAAGAGATAAATCAAAATAGACAAAAGTAATTATCTCTTTATTATTTCAAGTATGTGAGTTCTTTACTAATTTTTAGTGACAAAAATAGGCAAAAAAAAGAAATAAAAAAAGAAAAAAGCACATTTAACTACACATCATCTTCTTGAGTCTCATTTTATATCCAAAAACAAATAATCAAACAATACATTAGTGGCTACACTTCTACCTGGTAAAATGATACTTATGTAGAAATATTAAAAACAAAGAAAATCACATATCAGTAAATATCAAACATAGCAAATGAATTCATAGGTTCTGTATCCCCAGATTCGGGATCTGATTTGTAACACAGGACTGAGAAGAACACACTGGCCTTTCACAGTCAGTAAGACTATATATTAAACTATAAAGCTTCTATTCACCAAAGCATACAATCAATAGTGAAGTTACAAGACACAGAATTGGAAGAAACTTACTATCTCTTTCTTAGGAAGAGGATTATTACCAGCAGCATATAAAGGACTCAAAAACTTAACAAAAAGCAACAATCCAATTAAAATTGAGAGATGATCTGAATAGACATTCTTAGAAGAAAAAATATTGGAACAAAATGACAACCTACAGATTGGGAAAAGATCTTTACCAACACCACATCTGACAGAGGGCTAATATACAAAATGTATAAACAACTCAAGAAATTAAACACCAATAAAACAGTCCAATCAAAAAAATGGAAAACAAAGCTAAACAGAGAATTCACAAAGATAGAATCTCTAATGGCCGAGAGACACTTGAAGAAATGCTCAACATTCTTAATCATCAGAGAAATGGAACTGAAGACAATTCTGAGATTCCATCTCTCACCTGTCAGAATGGGAAAGATCAAAAATTCTAATGACAGCACATGCTGGAAAGGTTGTGGAGAAAGCAATGGATGAGTATCCATTGCTGGTGGAACTACAAACTTGTACAACCACTATGGAAATCAAGCTGGCAATATCTTAGAAAACTTGGAATAGCTCTACCTCAACACCCAGCCATACCACTTCTGGGTATGCATCCATGATGGAGTAATGTTAAGCATTCTAAATGTTAATTGGTCCTGTTTGCTGACTGTTACTTAATTGACTCTGATTGGTTAAATAAATGCTGAGGCCTGAGATTGAGCAAAGACAGAGAAAGGAGGGACTTCCTGCGATTAGAAAAGGAAGCCTGTGCTTTAGACAGGATTCATTCATTCCAGCCACTAACAGCAGGAAGGAGGCACACACCATGGGTTAGAGAAAAGAACCTCATTCCACATGGCCAGGAACATTGGCTAGTGTGGAAAATGGCAGTCCAAAGGGACATTTGTATAATGGGGTCATATTTGGGTAATAGACTTAAGAGCTAGCTTAGGTGGGTCAGGATTGTACAACTCAGACCAACGCTTGTTAAAATCCACTTGGTGTCTGGGTGTATTAATTTATAATGTCTGGATAAGAATTAACGACTGTCAAACCAATAAGATAAATACTAATAAATAGTTTAATTAGCCATTTTTTTCTACATATAGCACTCAACTACGGCAATTAGAATCCATGTTTACAGCATAAGAAGGCTGAGGTAAAAGCCAGTTTCCTAGCCAAAGAGCAGGAACAAAACCAAAATGCATTTCAAAGGTGTGGCTAACTTAACAAAAGCTGTTGCCTTGCAGCAAAGGCGGAGAGCTAAGGCTTAGCTCTCCTTACATACTAAAAACAGGCAGCCTTCTAAACAGAGCTTGAGAGCAGAATTAATCGCCTAGATTAAAAATGGAGGAATTCATAATGCCTATATCCTTTTGTATTCCAATTGAGTTTGTTCCTCTTAGCATGCAAATGATTTTTACCCTTATACCCTAACAATTGTGGTTCTGTGTATCCTTTTTGAGAAAGTTCAGACTAGGATAGTCTTAAAGGAAAGAATTTACAAATGGAATGCTAAATTTCCAACAATGATAATGAAGAAAGGAAGAAGGCCCTTCCTGATAGATAATACAAAACTGATGGCAGCTAGAGCTAAGAGCTCCCTGGTTACTAGGTGCCTCTCAGGGCTATCTGGTATCAACCCGCCAGTGCAGCCAAAACTAGATTCTAAGGAAAAATGAACAAAGCTTTAATTGCAGCATGGGATGGCATGGTTAGACATGCCAAGGCTTTTGGAATGTTGTTTCTTTGCTTGATTTTTGTTTAGATGTCTTTGATTTTCCTATATCAGGAGGTAGAAAGGATATTTTTCTGCTTTGGCATTGCTAAAACATAAGAGATTTTTGAAGATTTTGGGCAGATTTCAAATTGTCACTACAGTTCAAAGTTGCTCTCTGGATTACAGAGTTACTAATATCTGGGATTTAAGTGAAATATTTGAGCAGGTTGTTACTGACACATGCCCTTAATCCCATAATTGCATTACACTAGAGGAAGAAACAGGCAGATCTCTGAATTCTAGACCAGCCTGCTTTAAACAATGAAGGTAGGGCAGGACCCTGCTGATAAGACAAGGCCGCTTACTAAAGACAGTCCAGAACTCAAAAATGACACATTTCTCCTTGATGTTAAGTTTAATAATATCCTTATTGATCTAATGAATAAATACACATAATCTTAAATTTGTATAAAAAGAAAAGGGTCACAAGCCAGTCTCCTTAGTTGTCAGTCTCCCACTGGAGAACTGGTTTCAAGAGGCATTTTGCCCCTAAAAGTGATCTGTTATTTGCTGGGTGTGGTGGTGCACGTCTTTCATCCCAGAACTTGGGGGGGTGGGCAGAGGCAATCTTATCTCTGTGAGTTCAGGCTAGACTGGTCTACAAAGTGAGTCCAGGACAAGGCTACACAGAGAAATCCTGTCTCGGAAAAAAAGGAGAGAGAGAGAGAGAGAGAGAGAGAGAGAGAGAGAGAGAGAGAAAGAGATATATTCTGTTAATCAATGTAAGGACCCAGAGTTAGGCTGGGGAAGAACATGAAAACAGCATACCTCCCACAGCCAACAGATAAGAAAAGCTAACATAAGTTAGCATATCAGGCTATTCTACACCACTCTCCTTAAGAATGGGGTTTCCATGGGAGAAATGGAACTCAAACTAATACAAAAATGGTTTAATTAGTGTTATTGTTTAATAAGGGTAATTCAATTATTTAAATTCATACCTTGATCTCAAACTTAGGAGAGAAGGGCAAAATGGGTTCCTTATGTGTTCTAGGCCAATCTAAATCTACAGAGTTCTGCAGGGCAAATCAAGACAGCCCAAGTTTCAAAGAGAAACTCTGTCTCAATAAGGATAGATATATCCACATAGAAATTAAATCTCCAAAGAATCGAGAAAAGGAAAAAATATATATAAATACATACCTTTGATCCCAAAACATGGGAGACAAAGACAGAGACAGATTGGTTCCTTTTGAGTTTGAGGCTAACCTAATCTACAAAAAGCCAGAACAACACAGAATAAACCTGTTTTAATCAATTAGTAAATTGATGTCAACTGTAAAGGAGAATACTTAAATTCCATACAGTCTTATGCTGTATTTTCAATTTGTAATCGATTATATATAGCATATATATATATATATATAAAATACTATTGTATGCCATGTTTTTATATGGCATGACTGGAGACTTACAAATGTCTTTCTGCTGTTCAAACAAAGAACAGAAGATATTCCTTAATTGATTTGTGCAACCTGCACATCCCAGGCATTTTGGTAATTGCAGAATTATATGTTACTTGTGAGAAATTATATATTTTCAGAACAAAGGGACCAGAGTCCAAAGAAGACAAGAAGAGTAACCCAAATGATCCAGCCTCATAGACTGCCTCAAAAGCTGTTTCCTCAAAAATATGCATCCAGAACAACTTTAAACAGCTTGCTGAGATGGCCCAGCTTCAAAGACTGCTCCAACCAGGACTTCAATAAAGCCCTGAACTTTCCTACCCAAAGTCCAGCTTCGGACTACAAACTGCTCAGGACATTCAAAGTGCTAAGCACATAGAGACTGGACAACAAATGTTACAATTAACATGATTAACCATTTTTTTTTCATTTTATTTGGGCCCCCAAACAGGTTTTCTGCATTCCAATTCAGCAGAAAACAGTTTTAAGAGAGAGACATCCCATTCCCAAAACGTGGGGTGGATGATAGATGTTGTTTAGGGGGAATGGTTACAAATTATTGTATGGTCTTATTAAGAAAGATATAAGAGATTAGATTCAAGGACTTTTCTATTTCTTTCTCTTTTCTTTATCCTTCTTTCTCTCTTATATAGGTGGAGAATACTTGAAAAGAAAAAGAGGGGAATATAATATAATATAGAAATGATAAGATATAAGGATAGATTATAGAATCTTCTCTGAAACTCAAAACTATTGTTATTCACAAACAAGTTTATCTTTCAATACATTGTTATAGAATTTTGTATATTGATACAAAAATAAGGTTAAATTTTCATTCATTGGTATAGAATTTTATATTTAGACACATATTATGTATATTTCAACTTATATAAGGTATTGTGCCTATACAAATCATTTAAAAGTACAGGCTTACTTCTGATCCTTTTACAGTTGTTATTGCAATCTATTTAGGAGTCTGGATAATACAAGTTGACTGGCCAGTTGAGCTTCTGGTCATGTCAAATACTAGTCTTAATTTATCACAACTTAGACTTAATAGGATAAACAGATAGTAAATGGTTAAAAATATACAGTTTGTTTGTTCATAGATAGAAGACAGATGATGATAAATAGATAGATAGATAGATTTATAAATAAAATAATAGATGTCTTCAAAACCCTCAGAGGTATACATAAAATGGCATTTAAAGATTTTTTATTATTTTAAGAATTGTTTGACTTAAGACAGTTAGCTCCTGACAGCTCCCATTTGACTTGGAAGAAGACAATGAGCATCAAAAAGAAATCTCCCATCAGGAGATAATTCCTATTGGCCAAAAATGCCCCTGCTCTCTCAACAGACTATATACAGTCCAAAGATGGACCAGGGCTTAAATGCAGGTAAGTAGATGTCCTGATTCTGCAGAGACAGAATTGGAAAATCCTTCTTATTTCCTGCTACACAATTTAGTCTGTGAAAAATGCTTGGTCAGAAGGCTGAAGATGATGTTCCAATGATATTGAGATATATTTGGGACTGTCTAGGCAACAAACTGTCATATTTCTTTTTGGAAGCTGCTGTCCTATGCTTCCTACTCACCGAAATAATAACTTTATCCCTTCTTATGTCTTTGATGGGGTTGAAGGTATAATAGTTATAAAATTTCAATTGAACTTGAGTTGTTTAGGATTTAAAAGGATTTTTTCAAGTTTAAATAAAATCTTTAGGTTTATAAATATAGGATATGATAGAAATTATTTAGGTTCAGAACTATAGACACACCAAGATAGATGACTTTTTTATTCTTCAAGATTGCCTGATACAAGTAGGCTAAAAATTATGTGTATAACTTTTATATATTGTTTTCTTGATTGTTTCATATTTGTTCTTATTGTTTTTACAATATGAGTTAAAAATTTTAGTCGTTTCATTAGACAAAAGGAGGGAATTGATGGGGTAATATTAAGCATTCTCAATGTTAATTGTTTTTACAATATGAGTTAAAAATTTTAGTCGTTTCATTAGACAAAAGGAGGGAATTGATGGGGTAATATTAAGCATTCTCAATGTTAATTGGTCCTATTTGCTGTCTGTTACTTAATTGACTCTGATTGGTTAAATTAATGCTGAGTCCTGAGATTGGGCAAAGACAGAGAAAGGTGGGACTTCCTGAGATTAGAACACGAAGCCTGTGCTTTAGACAGAAGATTCATTCATTCCAGCCAGGAACAGCAGGATGCACACAATGGGTTATAAAAAAAGAACCTCATTCCACATGGCCAGGAACATTGGCTAGTGGAAAATGGCAGTCCAAGGGGACATATGTATATATGGGGTCATACTTGGGTAACAGACTTAAGAGCTAGCTTAGATGGGCCAGGATTGCACAACTCAGGCCAAGGCTTATTAAAATCCATGTCATGTATGGGTGTATTCATTTAAAATGGATGATTAAGGATTAGCTGCCCAACCAATTAAATATAATATAAATACTAGTAAGTAATTTAACTATTTTTTTCTACACATCCAAATGATTCCTCACCAAACCACAAGGGCATTTCCTCATGTATGTTCATAGCAGCCTTATTTGTAATAGCTAGAAACTGGAAACAACCCAGATATCCCTCAAAGAATGAATGGATTAAAAAAAAAGTTAGCTATCAGAAACAATGAAATCATGCAATTTGTAGACAAATGTATGGAACTCGAAAAGTTCATCCTGGGTGAACTAATCCAGACTCAGAAAAATGCACATGGCATCTATTCACTTATAATTGGATTTTAGCCATATACAACAGGATAATTATTGTACAACCAACACACAAAAAGGAACAGGAACATAGACTTTGTTGATGAGATACTTTGCCCTAGTTGTGCTGCCATGGCTCCCAGTATATGAGGAGGCTCTTGGCACTCACGTGACTGCTGAACTAAGGTGGGAGACTTATGGTGTGGGGACACCCCACTCTGAAGGAGTAGGATGGGAGGTTGGGACTGGGAGCAGTGGAGGTGGGCACTGTGAAAAAAGAACAAATATAAATAGACAAACCCAAGAAAATGTGCTGGTTTTAAAATGTGTTAGAACAGCTATTATTAAAATTAATTGTTTACATTCTCAGGAAGTTGTGGAAGAAAAAGAACTACACACTGTACAAGATAAATTAGTACATGCTCAATCAAAATCAGATCAGTTTCTGCAAAAAAGTAAAAATAGAACTGTTGTGGGGTGTGACCCATTGATATCACTTCTGGGTCCATTCCTGAAAGACTACAACATGGCCACAGAGAAACATCCACATTCATGTTTACATCAATATTCTTCATAGCAGCCTATTCTGGAATCAGCATAGGTGTCCAGCAGCAGATGAATGGATTAAGAAAATGGGACAAATATCCGCAACTGAGTTTTATTCAGCCATAAGGAACAATATCATGCCATTTGCATTAAAAAAAAAAACAGGCTGAAGGTACATGTTCCAATGTCATAGAGAAAAAATCTGCGAATGTCCTGTTCAGGCAGTTGTCTGTCATTTCTTAGTTTTGAAAGCTGGTTGTTCTGCACTTCCTGTTTATTCAGATCTATTTGTTCTTCTCAGGTCACTGATGTGACTGATGTGGTTGCAGACTAGAAAGTTTTAGTCTCAGAGTTAAGTTTTAAATTACTTAGGAACTAAAAGAATGTTCTAGGTCTAAGAAGATTTTTTTAAGTTGGTAATGCAAGGTAGGATGGAAATGAGTTAGGTATGGAACTTTAAACTAATCAAGACAGATAAATAATAGATTATTTTCTACTGCCAAATATATATGGACTGGACATTGGGAATGTATGTTATACCATATAATTTTCATAATTGTTGTCTAAGTATTTTTATTGTTTTGTCTTGTATTTATTGCTATAAGAAAAAGTGCCTTTCATTGGACTAAAAGGGGGATATTGGGGGGGGGGAAAGACATAAGCCTCCAAAATCATTAACAAAAATGAACAAAGTAAATAAATGAATTTTATGTATTAAAAAATAAATTCAACTGAAGGTCTTAATTATTAAGCAAATTAATCCAGACTCAGAAAGACAAATATGAGCTGGAAGAGGTAGTTCAGCTGGTTAGCAAAAGCTGCCAAATGGGTGAGCTCTGGGTTTGACTTAGGGACTCTGCCTCAAAAGAATGCAGTTGTATAGTGATGGGGGAAGATTCTCCACATCAACCTTGGGAATCCATGCATACATATGCACTCACACACACCAACAGACACACACACACACACACACACACACACACAATACATATTGCACATGAGAAGAAAAAAAAGTTTACATTCTTTTAAAATTAAAAGTTGTATGGAAGGGATGGGGGTAGAGGGTCTGAGGGCAGGACTGGGAAGGGTGGAAAGAGGGCACTGTGATGAAGATGTAACCTGAAGTAATAAATAAATTAAAAAACAATTGTGGCTGATTTGTAGGATTACTCCACATCGGAGAAATGGGATGAGAGGGAGAGGGTAGAAAGGGTGGGAGGGTGGAACTGGGATGGCTGGAAAGAGGGCATTATGATGGAGGTGTAACTTGATGTAATAAATAAACATTATAATAAATAAAGGTTGTAAAGAGAGTTTTTGTTTTGTTTTGTTCTCCATAGGCTTCATTTGAAAAATGGGCAATAAAAAGACTTAAGTGTGACATGTTTTAAAGTGAAGTCTAAAGAATCAGAAAAGGATTTATTTTGACTTTGTCCATTCTGTTCTTAGAATAGCATGGGGTGCTCATTATGAATCCTGACATTTGGGTATGGCATCTGAGTGTGTGAATCTAGGTATGTGTGTTTCTGCAGATAGAACTCAGGCCTACCATGTGCTCTCAGGAATTCTACCACAAGAAACAGCACCAGGTCTATTTTTAGTTTTAATTTTAATCTCACTGGATTACCCATATTCACGTTGAATTTACACTTTGGCACCAACAATCCTTTAACTTGTGATCATCCAGCTTTAGCTCTCTGAGAGGAATAGATTACAAGAGTGTGTACTGGGCCCTTCTTGTTTGTTTTGTAATATTTTAAAATATGAATAAATTGGTAAATTTCCATTAATGGAATGAAGTTGTGCAAATTGTATCTCCAGAATGTAAATGACTACAGAAGTGCCATCTGAAGGTAGCTGCTAGCAGCTTTGGGTAGAAAAGCAAGCAAGCTCAATGTCTAGAACTCAGACTGATGTGGGAGGAAATAATGAAGCTAACCACAGCCTCACTGGAATTCCCAGGCTGTGTCTGCACTGCTTTCCCATCCTGTTTGCCAAATGAGCTTCTTTTCCAAAATGGGAAATTCCTTCTATTATTGCTCTTCACCCTGTTTCTGCACACCCAAAGCAAACAGAACCATGCTGGGGAATTTCCCTGTTGCTTGTGTTGACGATCAGATTTGCATAGAATTTTTTACACCATAATTTACAGAATATATCATAGCCATTCTAGAACTATGAGCAAGAAGGAAACTGGTTTCTTAAGGATATCTCCTTTCTGTATTTATTCTCAAACTGCCTTTGATCCAATGCTATTTTAGAATTGTAAAGTATTGTTTTTATCATTATGATTTGATTTTAGCTTGAGTTGTTTTAAACTATTTTAATGATTTGGTTGTGATATCTAATTTTGCCAAAGGTAAGGATCCAGTCACATCTGGAGTATACTACAAATGCTTTAAGCTATCTCACTGGGCTTTTCCCATATTCTTAACTGTCAAGATTTTAAAAATTGTGCAGTATGCAAAAACATAAGCTAGGGTGAAGCTTTTTTTAAGTAGCTTTGAATTCTTGACAAGAAAAAAATTACTTTCTAGAATAGATTGTAGAAGTAATATATATTTAACCAAGATATTTTACTATTGATGTATGTGAAGATAAGCTATTAAGTTGCACTATATCATACTACTATTAATCTATGTAGGGAAAGAGACACATATTCATGTGAAATGATATAAATTAACCTTGACAATATAGAAGTAATGCTTACCTCTATAAGATTTTCGAAGGTTTTACTAAGAAAGTATCCAAAAAATAGATATTGAGTTCTTGAGTGGTCCACAGCAGAAAGTAAAGTGTAAAGATGTAACTTATTTAACTTCCAAGTCACACACAGATAACAAGTAAAGTTTTATACATGATATAGGCATTCATGAATGTGATTATTTAACAATCAACAGGAGTCTTAGAAGTTTCCAAAATTTATGTGATGGGAAAATTGAGTTATTACATATATATGTTTTAGGCAACAAATTTGTATGAGTAGGCCATGTAGAAGAAGTAATTATTGTGCTTAAATGTTTTATACTTTCTAGTACTGTGGAAAAAGGGTAATAAAACTTGGAGATGAGTAAATAGTGCCATATCAACATGACTAGAACACAGCAGCATTTCCTATATAGCTTCCAAGTCAACACAAGACAATAACATGTATGGAAGTGACCAACATGTCAATATGGAGCCATCAGATTTCTAGTCTACTTGAACGTACAGCCTTTGAGAACATAACGGAAGGAAACTATCCAACAATGTAATTTTACTGTATGAGTCAAGCTATACTAAAGTATTATATATGTAGACTTCATTACCCATTTCTCTGCAGAAATCATGTTATCAATCTTAAACCCAACTATTTCTATAGATACCAGTGGAATTCTTCATTATCTGCAGAGACAGGTGTGCTGCTGTGGTTTAGAATGTATCCCCTCATTTCCTTTATTCTTTTCATCTTATGGTAAGAGTTTTATTTAAAAAAAAACAGTTATAAGAATGTTTTTGTTTAATCTTAGATTTGACACTGCTTCAATTAAGACCACAGGTGTAAACTATTAACCATGCCTCATGAGCTAGCAGAGGTGTGGTTTAGTCAGCTGAGCAAGTTTAACTCTGAGGACTTGAGCGAGGGATAAAAACCCAGAGATTGTATAAGAGGGCACTCAAAGAAGAAAGAGGGGCACTACAAAGAAAAACAGAGATTGATGCTCTCTCTGCTGCCCCCTGTTGCTGGTTCTTCCTGATGCTGTTTCCTGGTTTGTTCCTTGCTGGACTTCTGCATATTGTGACTACTGAGACTGGAACTGCCCCCGAAGAACCCAATGACCCTAATCAGCAGGAAGTAGCTCAAGCAGAACTCCATCCTTTTTCCCTTTAACCTTCCTTTTCTCCCACCTAGAGGTGAGGGGTTGGAAGAGAGGTAGAGGAATTAAGGATATCAAAATAATTAGAGAGAATAATAGTACAAAGTAATAAAAGCCTCCTTGTTACATTATCCATATGATCAGATGATTTAGAATTTAAGTTATTTAAAAATACTTGTTGAATAATCACTGATATTCATTGACTTATAGTGTATCAAGGCACCAAACTCATATTACATTGAAAATACTATAATAAAATTTTATTTAAAACATTTAATCAGTGAACTATGGAAGCTTATTTATCCCACCTTACTTCTCTACCATTCTCAAAGCCAGTGTTCACTAGCTAAGAGATAACTAAAATCATTGAACAGAGAACCTACTTTAAAATAAAGTGTTGAATGTCTTATGTAGGTTGCTGAGTCCCTGTATTCAAACTGTTAAAATAGTAAATGTATACCAAATACTCCATAGTTTGACTTAAACTCTCCTGGTTGAACAAGACTGCTGTTTACTAGCCTCACATGACACTTTCCATATACATGCCTATTTCAGAAACATAGACAAATCTAAAGTGCAATGTTCAGTTTCTCCTTAAGACCCAGTCACTGCTTCTATATCACTGTGTGGAAGATCAATATGACAATGCACAGAAAGGCTTGAGGTTCAGAGCTAGCACATTTATTGTGCTCTTTATTCTTGCTAAAATTGTAACTTACAAGCTTTATTATATGAAACTACAAGAATATATTATTGTAAAATACTTCAAATGCTATTTGAAAACGGGCAAGTAACACTGTAAGTAAAGTCCACATACTAAATGGAGACAATAAAAGTTTAAGGAAATATATCACATATAAATATTTAAACTTTGCTTTGGGGGTAGAAAATCTTTTTACATGATAATAAACTGCAGAAAGTTTATGAATATACAAGGGTCAGAATTCTCTGTGAAATCATAATAGCAGCATTAAACATGCATGGCAGCCTCAAGTAATGCAATGTATTTTTTAAAGTTTTTGAATTTCAGTTTATCCCTCTGGTCCCACCATTCTTTTTTTTTTTTTTTTTTTAATAATTTATTTTTTATTTCTTCAAGTTACATCTCAATCACAATCCCCTCCCTACTCCCCCCGGTCCCACCATTCTTAAGAAATAACTACATTGGAAAATTTATGTCTATAAAAACAGGGAGAAGCTATTATTATTGCACAATCTGAGTAACTTAAGACCTCAGAATATGATGCAGGCATTTTCAGAATTATCTATCTTGATATTCAGGGAAATTATTCTACAGAAATATGTAACATTAAGAAAAAATGGCGCCAGGTGTGGTGGCACATGCCTTTAATCCTGGCACATGGGAGGTATAGGCAGGTGAGTTCAAGGTCAGCCTAGTCTATAGAGTGAGTTCCAGGACATCTGCCCAGGTCCTTCTGGCTTTTAGAGATCCTGAGAAGTCAGGTGTAATTACAATGGTCTGCCATTATGTTACTTGACATTTTTCACTTACAGCTTTTAATATTCTTTCTTTGTTCTATACATTTGGAGTTTCAATTATTATGTGGTGAGAGGAATTTCTTTTCTGCTCTAATCTACTTGCTGTTCTGTATGGCTCTTGGAATTTTACCAGCATCTCTTTCTTTAGGTTTGGGAATTTTTCTTCTATGATTTTGTTGAAAATGTTACCTGGCCCTTGTGGTTGGGAGTCGTCTCTTTCATCTATGCCTAAAATTCTCAGGTTCCACCTTTTATTAATTCCTTGATTTTGGGATATTGAGGGTGAGAACTTTTTGGATTTCTCATTTTCTTTGGTTGTTGTACTGATTTCTTCAATCAGGCCTTCCACACCTGAGATTCTGTCTTCCATCTCTTGTATCCTATTTGTGATACTCATGTCTGTAGTTACTCTTCTCTTTCCTTGGTTTTCAACCTCCAAGATTGTCTCTGATTGTGTTTTGTTTATTGCTTTCTTTTCCAATTTCAAGTCTGGAACTGTTTTATCCATTATCTTCAACAATTTGATTGTCTTTCCCTGCAAATCTTTCATAGCCTTGTCTCTTTCCTATTCTTGTTTGACTGAGTTATCTTGGAGGTCTCTAATGCAATTCTCCATAGCCTTTATTTGTAAATTCTTAAAGGACACTACCTACTAGGCAAAGGAAAAATCCATCAAGATGACATCTCAATATTGAATATCTATGCCCCGATACAAAAGTACCCACATTTGTAAAGGAAACTCTTCTAAGGCTTATACCACATATCAATCCTCACACATTAATAGTGGGAGGCTTCAACACCTTACTCACACCAATGGACAAGTCATCGAGACAGAAACCAAACAGAAAAATAATGAGACTAACAGAGGTCATGGAACAAAAGAACCTAACATATACCCTAACCTATAGGACACAATGAAAGCAATGCTATGAAAGTTCATAGTACTAAGTGCTTTCAAAAAGAAAATTGTGACAGCTCATATAAGCAAATTAACAGCAAAACTGGAAGCACTAGAAAAAAAAAGATGCAAGCATTCCTAAGAGGAGCAGATGTCAGGAAATCTCATCAAACATAGGGCTGAAATCAACAACTTATAAACAAAAAGGATAATACAAAGAATCAATGAAACTAAGAGTTGATTCTTTGAAAAAAAAATCAACAAAATAGACAAAACCTTAGCCAAACTAACTAAATGACAGAGGGAAAATACCAAAATCAACAAAAGGAGAAATAACAACAGACATTGAGGAAATCCAAAGAATATTTAGGTCTTACTTCAAAGACCTGTACTCCACAAAATTTGAACTTAAGCAAAATGGACAATTTTCTTAATAGATTTCACCTACCAATGTTAAATCAAGATCAGATTAACAAATTAAATAGTCCTATAAGCCCTAAGAAATAGAAGCAGTCATTAAAAGTCTCCCCCCCAAAAAAAAAAACCAAACAAACAAAAAACAAAACAAAATAAACAAACAATCCCAGGACCAAAGGTACTTACAAGAGTCATGCTGGAATTCAAAGTGAATTGTCCTTTATGTTCACAAAATATATACACTTAAAGGTAGGTTTAGTTCCAAAATATCAAAAGAATTATTTTTAATCTCAATTGAAAGATAGCACTTGTTATATTGTCAAAAAACCTAATTTGCTCTAGGAAAGATGTTACCTCACCCCCCCCCCAAAAAAAAAAAAAAAAAAGTAGTGCCACAAACTTAGGATTAGGACAGGGCTCTGTTATTATCTTTCCAGGAAATTAAAAACATTCCTCTAAGGAATTCAGGGACAGCTGGACAACTGAAACCTCTCAAGAAAAGGGGCCAAACAACAAATAAGAGAAGGAGCCCAGATGATCCAGCCTTGCAGACTTCCTCAATAGCTGTTTTCTCAAAAATCCACAACCAGAACAATTCAAAATGGCTAATTAAGATGGTTAAGCCCCACAGACTGTTCCAGTCAGGACTTCAGTAAAGCCCTGAAGTTCAGCCTCTAACTACAAACCTCTTAGGACATTTAAATAGCTCAGCACAAAAGGACTGAACATCAAATGTTACTATTAATTTTCTTAACCATTTTTCCATTCCTGTTTGGGCCCCAAACAAGTTTCCTAGGTCCCAAATCAGCAGGAAGTAATTATAAAAAGAGCAACATCCAATTCCCAGAAGGTGGCACAACATACAATCCTAATGTCCAGTCCACACATACCAAGCAAGCAATAAAAATTTTTGTTTTTAGTTTTGATTTTTTTCTCTCCTTGAGTCATTTGGTGGGTTATAGATATTTTTTGTTATATAGGAGGATTGGTTACAAGTTGCCAAATGGTCATGTTAAATAGGTTTTTCAGGTTAGACCCAGGGATTTCTCTCTTTTTCTTTTCTCTATCCTTCTTTCTCTCCTATAGAGGGGGGAAAAGACTTAAAAAATAAGACATAGACATAATATAGGAATGATATAGAAAAAGGGACAAATTATTGAATATGCTCTTATATCTTTGTATATTAATACAAAATTAAGGTTATATTTGGCTACATTGGTATTGATCTTTGTATATTGACAAAAATTAAGAATACATTTGGATACATCAGTTGATACAATATCAAGGTTAACTCTTTTTAAGGTATTATACCTAGGTAAAGCTTGGAAGTTCAATGTGAAATTTTGGCCTTTTGATAGAAACTATCACAAACTGTATAGGATAATTAAGAGATGCAAACTAATAGTCACTCAAACGTCATTTTGTTAGGTACTAGCATAGTTTATCACAGATGTTTTCTAAGTTAACTGGAAATCAAGAGTTGGTAATAGACAAGAAACATTTCCTTATCTAAATACATGGAGATAGATAGGTGGTCTTTAAAAACTTCAAGAGATCTGTAGAATATGGCATTCAAAGTTTTCTTAGATTAAGACTTTTTGATATTGAGACTTGTCAGCTTCTGACAGCACCCCTTATTCTACTTCAAGTGAGGATGAGCATCAAAGAATCTCTAATTGGAGATGGTTGCATTAGTGGCAAGCTTGTCACGGGGCAAGAAAATCCCTTGCTTCAACTAGAGACAGAATGCTGTCTGAAAAGGACAAAACTTGGAAGCAGAGAAGTCAACAGCCTTGCTCTGCCAGGACAAGGTAGGCAAGTCCTTCATAATTCCTGCTTTACAATTAATGTCTGTCAGATACTGGGCCAAGAGGCTGATGATAGATGCTTTAATGTAAGAAGAAAATTGGGGACTGTCCAGGAAGCCAGTTGTCTATCATTACTTAGTTTTTGGAAGCTGCTGGCTCTATACTTCCTGTTTAATCAGACATATTTATCCTTCTCAGGTCTCTGATGTTGCTGAAGACTAGATAATTATAGTCTCTCAGTTAAATTTCAAGTTGTTTAGGAATTAAAGAAGGTTCTAGATATAAGAATATGTTTTTTAAGTTGGTAATGCAAGTTAGGATGGAAATTGAGATAGGTATAGAACATTAAGCTCATGGAGATAGATGGATAATAGAGTATTGATGTCACTTGCTTGGTATGTGTGGACTGGACATTGGGACTGTATGTTGTGCCTTGTAATTTTCATAATTGTGGCCTAATTATTCAAAATAAAAGAATTATGAGTTCTAAGAGAAGGGTGAGAGGGTGGGAGGAAGGGACCGGGAGGGGTGGACAGAGGGGACAGTGTTGGAGATGTAACTTGAAGTAATAAATAAACATAAAAAAGAAAAAAAAAAGCATAATTTTCAGCTTTATGTGAAAACACAAAGCTCCGGGATAGCTTAAAATAAATTTGAATAATAAAAGAATAACTGTAGATATTAAAGTCCCCAGTTTCCAGTTTTACTACAAAGCTATAGCTGTAAAAGCAGCATGGTATTGGCTTAAAAATAAACATGTTGATCAATGGGACAAAATTAAAGACTTATCCATAAATCCACACTTGATGTTTTTATAAATAAATCAGAAATGCACATTCATTGCATGTACAACAAAAGATATTGGTGGAGTTTGATGGCTGCATGTAGAAAAATCCATGTAGAACCACACTTATCAGCCTGAACAAAACATAATTCCAAATGTATCAAAGACCTCAACAGAAATCCAGATACACTGAGTTTGGTAAAAGAGAAAGGGGAATAGTCTTGAATTCATTGGCGCAGGAAATGATCTTCTGAATAGAATGCTATTAACACAGGAACTGAGATTTAAAAAAAAAAAAAAAAAAAAAAACAGAGCTCATGAAACCAAGAAGTTTCTGCACAACACAGGACACCATCTTTTGGGGAAAGTTGCCATCTACATAATGGGGAAAGATTTTTATCCACGTATGATAGAGGGTACACACACTGATAGAATATTCAAACTATACAAAGAACTCAAAAAGCTAAATATCAAGAATGAATGACCCCATTAAAAATAGAATACAGATATAAACAGAGGAAACTCAAATGTCTGAGAAACACTTACAGAAATGTTCAACATCTTTACCAATCAAAGAAATGCAAACCCAAAGTACTTTGAGATTTTATTTTACATCTGTCAGAATGGATAAGATGAATAAAACAAGTAGCAGCTCATGCTGGGCAAGATGTGGAGTAAAAAGAACACTCAGCTCTTGCTGGTAGGAGATAAAACTTAATACAACCACAGTGGAGGTCAGTTGGCAATTCCCCAGGAAGTTGGAAATTGATCTACCTCAAAATCAAACATTCTTGAGTTATAACAAAAGAGGCTTCATCCTACCCAGAGATACTTGCTCAAAAATGTTCATTGCTGCTCAAGTCATAATGACCAGAAATTGGGAACAACCTTGATGACACTCAACAGAAAATTACTGCTGCCTTTGTGGCTGAATATTGGTGCCCAGGTCGGGCTGAAGTGATCCCAGCCCCAAACAGGGCTGCAGCTACTGTTGTCACTGCTCTGCCAATCCCACAGCTGCAATAGCTTCTGCTTCCTCTGCTGTCTTTGCTGGTGTTGTTTGCTGTGTTCCTGTTTTTGACTGCATCTGTTCCTGTGTATGTTGATTGGGATGGACTATTGACTAGTTGCCCCAAGGACTTGTGCCTGAAAATTTCTTCAACTTTGCACATACTACTATCATTTCTTCCATGCCTCGGGTCACTGGATTGGAAAGTATTTTCAGTTATTTATAAATAGTTAAAGGTATGCCTTTAACTAACATCTATCAGCTCTGTAATAGATGGCTAACAGAAAAGGAACTCAATGGCATCTTTGGAGGTTCCTTGTCTCATAATGTCCTTCCTGACTTTTCCTACTCCTTTTGTTGCTGCTAATTTTATCCTATTTTTAAATTTTTATTTAATTTGCATTTTTCTTCTCCCTTTCTACACTACAGATTCCTTGAAGTATACATTATAACCCTCAGTTTAGTGTTTTTATGGGATTCCTTTGTGTCAAACAAATGAGTCTCTGATTTTGTGCCTTCTCTTATGGTCCTTTCCTTCTGTTTGTTTTGTCCTACCCTGATATGTTCGTTTTTGTTTTATCTTATTTCATTTGTTTTATTATTATTCCTTAGAAACCTATTTGTTTTTAAATAACAGACAAAAAATGAGTGGAATTGAATGAGAAGGGAAATGGGAGGGGAAGAATAGAGGGAAGGGAAACCATTCAATATATATCATGTGAGGGAAAATAATCTATTTTCTATATAATCTATAAAATAAAAAGAAAGAAAAAGAAGAAGAAGGTGATGAAAACCAGCACACATACCATACCTTTTGTTTCTCTTTGTTGGAGACCATGTTGTGTATTCCAAGTGAGCCTCAAATGCTCTATGAAGTCGAAGCTAACACTGATTTACAGATCTTTCTGCCTCTGCCTTCCAAATGCTAGGATAACAGATATGTGTCAACAAATATGAATCACATGGTGCTGGGGCTCAAACTCAATGTTTCATGCATCTAGGCTAGGAATTCATCAGCTAAACAATATTCCCAGGCATGACTGCATTTTGTCAAATACTATATGTACCCTTCATGTGTTTTAGACATAAAATGACCCCAACGGCTCATGTATTAATGGTGTGGGCACCAGGTGGTGCTGCTTTGCAAGAAGATCAGATACATTAATTATGTCAAGTAATTTGTCGATTTATGAATATATAGCTCAATAGAATATTATGAGTGGAAGACTAGTTGGAGAAGGTAGATTCCCAGAGGAAAGTCTTTGGACAGTATATCCTGACCCCAGACTCTAAAAGCAAAGGAACCTGACTGGCCATTGAAACATAAATGTTTCACCTTTTTAAAAATTTTAAAAAACAGTTCATAATTTTTGAATATATATTTTTAAAATTGGCTTTGATGTTTCAGGTAAAGAATGAAGAAAAGAGAAATCTAGGTCTTTTCTAGGAAAGAATATTCTTTTTTTTTAATATTAGAGTTTTTATTTGACATGAGCCCATGAGAAATTTATCATTATTACATATTACTATTTTTATAATTAGTAAATTATAATTTTTACATATAACTTTTTAACATAATTTTACATAATAATTACATATAACTATTTTTCTGTTCATAATACCTCTTTGCTGTCTTTGTCTTTACATTTTTTTAATAATTTATTTTTTATTTCTTCAAGTTACATCTCAATCACAATCCCCTCCCTACTCCCCCCTCCAGTCCCACCCTTCCACCCTCCTCCCCCTCAACCCCCCCATCCTCTTCCCTTCTTTTTTTTTTTTTTTTTTTTTTTTAGTTTAAGGTATTTCTTTTTTCCCCCCAACAGCTCTCCCTTTCAGTCCAA
>CAJQZJ010028783.1:2500-37462 GCA_907164525.1 Lophiomys imhausi | reverse complement strand
AAAAAAAAAAAAAAAAAAAAAAAAAAACAGAGCAAATTGACTCCAACAAAAGAAAGCAACGCTATTCCACCCAGCCCGAACCACCTCACCACAGCTGAAACACATGAAAACGATGACAATTCCACATTATGGAAAGTGATAGAGTCCCTTCAAGAAGAACCTAAATCTATGAAGCAATTCAAAGAAGCCACAATTGCACATACAAAAGCGATGGAAAACACCATTAGAGAACTTCAGAACAAGGTGAGTCAACTTGAACAAGAAAAAGAGAGGGCAATGGAAGACTTCCAGGCAAAGACAAGCAAACTGGAGCAGGAAATGTACAAAACAAATAACATAACTCAAGAAATGAAAATGGAAATGGAAACAATAAAGAAAACACAGTCAGAGTTAAAAATGGAAATGGAGAATCAAGGAAAGAGAACAGGAACTATGGATTTGAGTACCAAAAATAGCATTCAAGAGATGGAAGAAAGGATCTCAGGCATGGAAGATTCGATGGAAGAAATCAATACAACATCCAAAGAAAATGAGAAAGCTAAAAAATCTCTCACCCACAATATCCAAGAAATCAAGGACTTAATGAAAAGACAGAACCTAAGAATTATAGGCATAGAGGAAAGAGAAGACTCCCGACTCTAAGGTCCAGGAAATATCTTCAACAAAATCATAGAAGAAAACTTCCCAAACCTAAAGAAAGAGACGCCAGTAAAAATCCAAGAGGCTTACAGAACACCGAACAGATTAGATCAGAAAAGAAACTCTTCTCGCCACATAATAATTGAAACTCCAAATGTAGAGAACAAAGAAAGGATATTAAAAGCTGTAAGAGAAAAAGGCCAAGTCACATACAATGGCAGACCCATCAGAATTACACCTGACTTCTCCTCAGAAACTTTAAAAGCTAGAAGGGCCTGGACAGATGTCCTACAAGCCCTAAGAGAACATAGGTGCCCAGCCAGACTACTATACCAAGCAAAACTCTCTATCAACATAGATGGAGAAAACAGGATATTCCATGACAAAATCAAATTCAAACAATATCTCCCCACAAACCCAGCCCTACAGAAGATCCTAGAAGGAAAATTCCAACACAGAGAAGATAACTACACCCAAGAAAACAGAGGAAATAGAAACATCCACAGCAACTAAACCAAAAGAAGCACAGGACGACCAACTATACCAAAATAATGGGAAATAACAACCCTTGGTCACTAATATCCATCAACATCAATGGACTCAACTCTCCAATAAAAAGACACAGACTAACAGACTGGATCCGTAAACAAGACCCATCTTTTGCTGCATACAAGAAACACATCTCACTATTGAAGATAAATACTATCTCAGAGTAAAGGGCTGGGAAAAGGTTTTCCAAGCAAATGGACCCAGGAAACAAGCTGGAGTAGCCACCCTAATATCAAACAAAATAGACTTCCAATTGAAGTTAATAAAAAAAGACAGAGAAGGGCATTACATACTCGTTAAAGGAAATATCCACCAAGAGGACATCTCAATATTGAACATTTATGCCCCAAATAAAAAGGCACCTACATTTATAAAAGAAACGCTTCTAAAACTTAAGTCGCACATCAATCCAAACACTTTACTAGTGGGAGACTTCAACACCCCACTCACAACTATGGACAGATCATCAAGACAGAAGCCAAACAGAGAAATGAGTCTAACAGAGATCATGAACCAAATGGACCTAACAGATATCTACAGAACGTTTCACCCAAACACAAAAGAATACACCTTCTTCTCAGCACCTCATGGAACCTTCTAAAAAATCGACCATATAGTTGGTCACAAAGATAGCCTCAACAGATACAAGAAAATTGATATAATCCCTTGCATCTTATCAGACCACCATGGAATAAAGCTGGACTTCAATAGCAAAAGAATCAACAGAAAGTCTACACACACATGGAAATTGAACAACTCTTTACTAAAGGACCACTGGGTCAGGAAAGAAATAAAGAAGGAAATCAAAGACTTCTTAAAATCCAATGAAAATGAAGACACAACATACCCAAACCTATGGGACACAATGAAAGCTGTGCTACGAGGAAAGTTCATAGCACTAAGTGCCTTCAAAAAGAAAATTGTGACAGCTCATATTAGCGAATTAACAGCTAAACTGGGTGAATTGGAAAAAAAAAAAAAAAAAAAGAAGCAAACACTCCCAAGAGGAGCAGAAGGCAGGAGATCATCAAACTTAGGGCTGAAATCAACAACTTAGAAACAAAAAGAACTATACAAAGAATCAATGAAACCAAGAGTTGATTCTTCGAGAAAATCAACAAAATAGACAGACCCTTAGCCAAATTAACTAAAAGACAGAGGGAGAAAACACAAATCAACAAAATCAGAAATGAAAAGGGAGAAATAACAACAGACATTGAGGAAATCCAGAGAATATTTGTATTCTACTTTAAAAATCTATACTCCGGCCGGGCGGTGGTGGCGCACGCCTTTAATCCCAGCACTTGGGAGGCAGAGGCAGGCAGATCACTGTGAGTTCGAGGCCAGCCTGGTCTACAAAGTGAGTCCAGGACAGCCAAGGATACACAGAGAAACCCTGTCTCGAAAAACCAAAAAAAAAAAAAAGAAAAGAAAAAAGAAAAAAAATCTATACTCCACCAAATTTGAAAACTTAAGTGAAATGGACAATTTTCTTAATAGATTCCACCTACCGAAGCTAAATCAAGATCAGATAAACAGATTAAACAGCCCTATAACCCCTAAGGAAATAGAAACAGTCATTAAAAATCTCCCAACCAAAAAAAGCCAAGGGCCAGATGGCTATAGCACGGAATTCTACTGGACCTTCAAAAAGGAGCTAACGCCAATACTTTTCAAACTCTTTCACAAAATAGAATCTGAAACAACATTGCCAAACTCATTCTATGAGGCCACAGTCACCCTGATTCCTAAACCACACAAAGACCCAACAAAGAAAGAGAACTTCAGACCAATCTCCCTCATGAACATAGATGAAAAAATACTTAATAAAATACTAGAAAACCGAATTCAAGAACACATCAAAAGTATCATACACCATGATCAAGTAGGCTTCATCCCAGGAATGCAGGGATGGTATAACATACGAAAGTCTATCAATGTCATTCACCATATAAACAAGATGAAAGAAAAAAAACCACATGATAGTCTTGCTAGATGCAGAAAAAGCATTTGACAAAATCCAACACCCCTTCATGCTAAAAGTTCTGGAGAGAACAGGCATACAAGGACTGTACCTAGAAATAATAAAGGCAATATACAGCAGGCCAGTGGCTGCTGTATATTAAATGGAGAGAAACTTGAAGCATTTCCTCTAAACTCAGGGACAAGACAAGGATGTCCACTTTCACCATATCTCTTCAATATAGTACTTGAAGTTCTTGCTAGAGCAATAAGACAACTAAAAGAGATCAAGGGGATAAACATTGAAAACGAAGAAGTCAAATTATCCCTATTTGCAGATGATATGAGAGTATACATAAGCGACCCCAAAAATTCCACCAGAGAACTCTTACAGCTGATAAACACCTTCAGCAAAGTGGCTGGATACAAAATTAATTCAAAAAAATCAGAAGCCCTTCTTTATACAACAAACAAATGGGCTGAGAAAGAAATAAGGGAAACAACCTCCTTCACAATAGCCACAAACAACATAAAATACCTGGGGGTAACTCTAACCAAGCAAGTAAAGGACCTGTACAACAAGAACTTCAAGCCCTTGAAGAAAGAAATGGAAGAGGCCTTTAGAAGATGGAAAGATCTCCCATGCTCATGGATAGGTAGAATCAACATAATAAAAATGGCCATCCTACCAAAAGCAATATATAGATTCAATGCAATTCCTATCAAAATACCAACACAATTTTTATAGACTTGGAAAGAGCTATTCTCAATTTCATATGGAACAACAAAAAGCCCAGAATAGCTAAATCAATCCTGTACAATAAAAAAAATCTGGAGGTATTACCATCCCAGATTTCAAGCTGTACTACAGAGCAATAGTTGTAAAAACAGCATGGTATTGGTATAGAAACAGACCAGTAGATCAATGGAATCGAATTGAAGACTCAGAAATAGACCCACACACTTATGGCCACTTAATTTTTGACAAAGAAGCCAAAATGGCACAATGGAAGGACAGCATCTTCAACAAATGGTGCTAGTCCAACTGGATGTCCACTTGTAAAAGAATGAAATTAGACCCACACTTATCACCTTGTACAAAACTTAAGTCCAAGTGGATCAAAGACCTTAACATAAGGCTGGTCACACTAAATCTACTAGAAGACAAAGTGGGAAAAACCCT
Source organism: Lophiomys imhausi (assembly GCA_907164525.1). Taxonomy (NCBI): domain Eukaryota; kingdom Metazoa; phylum Chordata; class Mammalia; order Rodentia; family Muridae; genus Lophiomys; species Lophiomys imhausi. Next base: position 33,129 of record CAJQZJ010028783.1, on the reverse strand, counting down.
CGAAGTCATTGGCACAGGCGACAACTTCCTGAACAGAACACCAACAGCTCAGGACCTGAGATCAACAATCAATAAATGGGACCTCATGAAACTGAAAAGCTTCTGTAAAGCAAAGGACACTGTCATTCGAACAAAACGGCAGCCTACAGACTGGGAGAAAATCTTCATCAATCCCACATCTGACAGAGGGCTAATATCCAAAATCTACAAAGAACTCAAGAAATTAAATGCCAAGAAACCAAATAATCCAATCAAAAAATGGGGGACAGAGCTAAATAGAGAATTCACAAAGGAGGAATCCCTAATGGCTGAGAGACACTTGAAGAAATACTCAACATCCTTAATCATCAGAGAAATGCAACTCAAGAGGACTCTGAGATTCCTTCTCACACCTGTCAGAATGGCTAAGATCAAAAGCTCAAATGACAGCACATGCTGGTGAGGGTGTGGAGAAAGGGGAACCCTACTCCATTCCTGGTGGGAGTGCAGGCTTGTGTAACCACTATGGAGGTCAGTCTGGCGATATCTTAGAAAACTTGCAATAGCTTTGCCTCAGGACCCAGCCATACCACTTCTGGGTATACACCCAAATGCCTCTTCACGGAATCATAAGGAGGTTTCCTCATCTATGTTTATAGCAGCCTTATTTGTAATAGCTAGAAAATGGAAACAACCCAGATGTCCCTCAACCGAAGAATGGGTTAAAAACCTGTGGTACATCTACACAATGGAATATTATTCAGCTACCAGGAACAATGAAATTATGCAATTTGCAGCCAAATGGGTGGAACTAGAAAAGCTCATTCTGAGTGAGCTAATCCAGACTCAGAAGGATGCATATGGCATCTATTCACTTATAGTAGGATTTTAGCTATATAGTAGAAGGTATCGATACTACAAGTAACACACCAAAGGGAACTTGGACACAGACTTTTTATTTTTTATTTATTTTTAATATATATTTTTATATTTTTTCTATTTTTTATTCTTTTTTATCTGTGTGTCTGCTTATTTGTTTGTTTGTTTTTTAGTTCTCTCTCCTGGGCAATGAGACACTTTTCACTGGTGGTACTGCCTCATAGACCCCCAATGAATGAGGAGGCTCTTGACCCTCATACGACCTCTCAACTGAGATGAGGGACTGTTATATAAAGACACCCCACCCCAGAGAAATGGGATGGAAGGATTAGGAGGTAAAGAAAAAAAATGAATAGTGATGTTTCGGCCTTTTACTACTAATTGTCATAAACTGTTTAGGATAATTAAGAAATGGAAACTAATAGTTATGCAAGCTGGTCATTTTGTTAGGTACTATGACAGCCTATTATAGTTATTTTCTAAGCTAATCAGAAATAAAGCTGCTAAGAGACAAGCAACATCTGGTTATCCTAATATAAGAGATAGATAGGGCCTCTTCAAAAACCTCAAGAGATCTGCAGAATATGGCATTCAAAGAAGTTTTCATTACTTTAGATTTTTTTCATATCGAGACATATCAACTCCTGACAGCACCCCCTATTCTACCCCAAGTAGAAGATGAGCATCGAAGAATCTCCAGTGGGAGATGATTGAATTAGTCGCAAGCCTATCTCTTGGTAGAAAAAGCCCCTTGCTCCAACTGTAGACAGAATGCTGTCCAAAAAGGACAAAACTTGGAAGCAGGTAAATCGACAGCCTAGCTCTGCCAAGACAGGGTAGGCAAGTCCTTCATAACCCCTGCTCTACAATCAATGTCTGTCAGAGAAACGGGGCCAAATGGCTGAAGATTGATACTGTAATGTATGGAGAGAAAATGGGAACTGTCCAGGCAGCCACTGGTATGTCATTTCTTAGTTTTGGAAGCTGCAGGCCCTGTACTTCCTATAAAATCAGATATATTTATCCCTCTCACATCTCTGAGGTGGTTGAAGAACAGATAACTAGAGTCTCATAATTAAATTTTGAGTTGTTTAGGAGTCAAGAGAGTGTTATAGACCTAAGAAGATGCTTTTAAAATTGTGATGCAAGTTAGTATGAATGTTCAGTTAGATATAGAACTTTAAACTCATGGAGATGGTTAGATAGTAGAATGTTAAAGTCAGTTGCCAAAAACATATGGATTGGACATTGGGCATGTACGCTAAGCCATATAACCCTCATAACTGTGGCCTAATTACCTCTGTTGTTTTGTATTGTATTTATTATTATAAGAGAAAGAGCCATTTGTTGGACTGAAAGGGGAAACTGTAGGGGGAAATAAGATATACCTTAAACTTAAAAAAAAAAGGGAAGAGGATGAGGGATGAGGGTGGGAGGGTGGGACTGGAGGGGGAGTAGGGAGGAAATTGCGATTGAGATGTAACTTGAAGAAATAAAAAATAAAGAAAAAAAAAGGAAAAAAAAACTGATGTGAAGCAAAGAGGGAGAGTAAAGGCTGTAGTACCGGCCTGTCGGGTTGAGCGCCAGCTCTATACACATTAGGTAAGCTATCTCTTGCAAATTATTTCATCTCCTATGGCTCAGGCCTTCCTCATCTAGAAATGGGGACAATGGCAGAACCTGTTTCCCAGGATCATCTGCGACCTGGCGGAGTGGAGCAAGTGAAGAGTTCCTAGCACTTACAGATGCTGGAGGGGGCCGGACAGATTGGATCGTCATGCTCACTCAGTTCAGTGCTGTTTACTCCTTTACTTCAGCAAACACTTGTAAACTATCTGTTCATTAAATCAGCCTAGAATCGGCATGGAGTCCAGCGCCAAGTTTTCCTGCTGGTAGTTTCTAAAACAGACATTCTGCTTTTAAATAAGCCCATCACTGCTTCTTAAGCCCTTCAACGCAGTCCTTCCTCGAATTCACCTCAAGGCTATGCCCCAAGGGTTGCACAAGCCATGTTGTGAATCTGCTATTCAGTTAGCATGTTTGAGCCCATTTACCATGAGTCAGGGTATCTTATTATTTATGTCACTAGTTAACTAGTGTTTCGGGAGCATAGTACTGCCTCTAGCTCAGAGCCCCAGATGTATACAGCCACATACTTTCTATGGTTACTTCCGTCTCCCCACTACCAGCTCTGTGCTCAGTCTAACACCTGGTCGTTACCACAGGTGTGTCCCCATAGACAGAGCTACTAGATACTCTCCAGTCCTTTATTTGTTTATTTTTCAATCATTGTCTGATAGGCAGAACCTTCACTGCTTAAGTGGCATTTAACAATCTGAATTAAAACTTCTGCTCCCAAGCCGGGCGTTGGTGGCGCACACCTTTAATCCCAGCACTTGGGAGGCAGAGGCTGGCGGATCTCTGTGAGTTCGAGGCCAGCCTGGTCTACAAAGTGAGTCTAGGACAACCAGAGCTGTTATACAGAGAAACCCTGTCTCGAAAAACAAAACAATAAACAAAACAACAAAAAAAAAAGACTTCTGCTCCCCTCTGTCACCCAAATACATCCATTACATTGCAGATTTCTAAAGTCACAAGTGCCACTGCTCCTGGTGTATTTGTCACAGCTCCTATCTCTTTATGGAAAAGTATTGGGTACTTCTTCCTGGATACTCATTCCCCTCTGGCTCTGTCAGAGTTGTGGAAGGAAGGTGACATACTCAAAAAGAGGGAAAGGTCTACCTTATAAAGAGCATGATGTGGGGAAATTGAGGCAAGATAATGAAACATCCTGGGTGTGACCACTTCAGGAGTTGTTACCTCTCCTGGGCCTGAAGGGGTAAGAGAAAGGTAGGGTCACTGAACTCAGAGTTCCTACACAATGCTTCTCATGTATCAAGCCAAAGAGAAGACTTAGGAGCCTGTGACTTAGCCACATGGTCAGTTTCCTGGGCAGAGAGAGAGAGAGAGAGAGAGAGAGAGAGAGAGAGAGAGAGAGAGAGAAGGGCAGGGGACATACCAGAAAGTCAGGTGGAAGGTGTCCAGCACAGGGGCTATGGTTTTGGATGAGCATATTTTCCTCGTCCCTTTCTTAAATTTCATTTTGAAATTCTCCTCACCAGAGTCCCTCGCCAAACATATTCATCCTAATTTTTCGAGAGCTGACTTCTCTCCAGGAGCCTATCATCCAAGTATGACTAGCTCTGCTTTAGAAGACCAAATCCCAATTTTGGATGCTATCTATATAGCCAGCTGTTCATTTCTCTTCTCCTACCTCTTCCAAAATCATAAGCCTCATGGGGCAATGAAATGAGAAGGTGTGGATTGCCTTGTGGGATCTGGGGGGATTTCTCCCCCAGCATGACATCAGTTTCAGGGTCTCCCAGCTGGTGCTCAGATGCTCTTGTGGTTCTCAGGGTGGACAGGGACCTTCTTATCCTAGGATCTGCAATCAGGAGTTCATTGTGGCTGGTAGAGAGCTCTACAGGGCTGGGAAGCTCCTGTTCCTTTTCTCTTGTGTCTGAACCACACACCTGTTGGGATGTCCCTTTGTCTTTCAAAACATTTATCTCTATCATTACTGCTTTCAGCTATACTTTTTCCCACTCAGTCTTTGTTCTTTCTGCTAAAGACAATAGGAATCTTTCATTCCTTGCTGGAAAGGCCAACAGAACATTTGAAAGGAGGAAGGCAGAGACATTATATACATCCATATGAAGTACATTGTATGTGTGTGTGTGCCCACATATTTATGCTTTTTAATTAAAGAAATTTTCACTTTGGAGAGTGCTTAAAATAAGTATATTTATTTAAATATAGGGAGGAAAAGAAAATATTTCTAAAAGCTTACTAGTCAGGTAGCTAAATCATGAAAAGGTATTACTTTAAACGTTACAAATTTATACAGCTAAATATAGCCTCTATAACATTGGTTCTCAATCTTCCTGATGCCACCACCCTTCAGTACAATTCCTCATGCTGCTGTGACCCCCAAACATAAAATTATTTTTGTTTCTACCTCATAACTGTATAGTTGCTACTGTATGAATCATAATGTAAACATCCAATATGCACGACATCTGATACGCAACTCCTGTGAAAGGGTCATTTGACCCCCACAGGGTCTTGACCCACTAGAGGTCAAGAACTACTGCTCTAGAAGGTGTTGTCTAAAAAGTCTGATGAACATCAAAGTCAATCAAAAATTGTTCAAGGCTGCCGGTCCCTGAATTTCGCCCAAGCAGCTATGTACATGGTCACTGGTGACAAATGGATACTCTCAGCCTAAACCAAAGACACTTTTCCTTGATGTGGAAGGAGGCGAATGCAGGCACACAAGCCCACTCAGGGTGCAGAGCTTAAGTAAAGGCTGAACGCCCAGTCATAAACAAAACATTCATACCATGCTTGCTAAGCTCCAGGAGCACTGGGCTGTGATGGACAGTTACAAACCCACGGTTTACTAGCTGCTTCTTGTTGCTGTGATAAAACACCATGACCAAAATCAACTTATTGAAGAAAGAGTTTATTTTGGTTTATGGTTCCAGAGAGAAAGAGTCTGTAATGCTGGAGGAGGCATAGCAGCAGGAGACCAGAGCAGAAAGTTGAGAGATCACATCTCAGCCACACAGAGGATGGAGAGACATGGAAGTGGGGTGAGTTACTCAAATCACCACACATCACTACAGAGATGGTCCTGGTTTAACTCATTGGGTCTCAATACAAATTAAAAACATGGCTATGGGAAGGGGAATTGTGGGGAGGGAAGGAAAGTGATGGGTGGGAGGGAGGTAGGATAAGGGGCAAGAGTAATCAGGATGCAATGTACACATAGATAAGAATGCCAAAGAACTGAGACAGGGTCTCTCTACATAGACAGCTCTGACTGTCCTGGAACTTGCTATGTAGACCAGATTGGCCTCAAACCCATAAAGGTCCGCTTGCCTCTGCCTACCAACTGCTAAGATTAAAGGCACACACACTACAAGGCCTGGCTAACTAATACATTTTTAAAATTTTATTTGATTTCATTTTATTGTGTACCATGTATGTGCCTGGTGCTGGTGGAGGTCAGAGGAGGACACCCGATCTCCTGAAAGTGGAAATATAGATGTTTGAGTCATCGTGTGGGTGCTGGCAGCAAAACCCTGTCTCATAGAGTAGCAGCCAGTATTCAACTGTTGAACCATGTCTCCACCTCTGAACAACTTCCATTTAAGAAAAAGAAAACAGAAAAGAGATTGCTTAGACACAATCTGGCAGCCCTTGTGTGTTTATAATTCACAAGTGCTAAGACACTTAGACATTCTGCATGTTGTAAGCAACCATAATACCAAAAATGGAACACCTAGACAGTATAAATTCTATTTTAAAACCATATTTGTTTTTGATAAATAAGAGAGGAGATGAGAAAGCAAACAAAACCAAAAAAACCAAAAAAAAACCACGAAACAGCTGCCTTTGTCCTTTCTACCACCTGAGGCTCAAGCTGAAAGTAACTGCCTATAATTCCTCCCAGTTTCTGTTGTCTTGAGGTCCTGGTCTCTTAGGGACTCAGGATAATGGTGCCTTGAATCAACAGGGCTGTTTTTCTCTCTCTTTTATTTGACTCCTGGTATCTGCAAGCTATTGGTAACTGGCAACAAATGGCACTAGCAATGAAGTAAGGTCCTTTCCAGTAAACATCACAAGGTGGCTGTACAGCCCTGCTCACAATGATTGGCAGAGCTCCATCCACATCTCCCCAGTCTCCCATTGCATGCTCCTTCACTGCTGGGCTCCTGTCAGAACTCTAGAGTATAGCGAGCCTTTCCTTCTCAATGAAATAGTAAGTTAATAAGCATTTGTATGTGTCTATACACATAGTGTGTGTGCATGCTTATTATATAATACATATTTTTAAATTTAAAAAAATCTAACACTTTAAAATAATGCTTACAATAAGTATATTATGAACAGCCACCCACACATGTATGTATATACACATAATCAAACAAAGCTGATAGAAAGTGACTGTAACTATCTAGTTTGTATGTTTTTGTTTTGTTTTGTTTTGTTTTTCAAAGTTCCTTTAACACTTTTTAAGTGTTCCCAACAGTTTTTTGGGGATTTGTAAAGCAGGAGTTAGCTTTCATATCACAAATATTTGATACATTCTTATCTCTGACTTCAGCTCTTCTGCACGCACTGTCTGAGCACATCAAATCAACTTCTTTAAACTGTGTTCAATATGAACATTAATACCCTGGCGTGATAAGCACACTGTGGCCCCGTCCTTGCCTCAGGAAGGAGACACTGAAGGATTTAAAAATAAAGGAGTACAGGCCATTGCTCATTTCCAAATTATTAGAACACATTTTTATCATATTCATTTATTTATTCAGCTTCCCTTGTGCATGTCTCAAGTGTTAGCGCGCATTCAAATTGAATAATAAAGGGAATAAAATTTAATGTGTGAAATGTGAGAGAGGATCCTCACCTCCATCCGCCAGGCCATGTGTTTGGAGATCAGTGGGCAACCTGTGGGACTTAAGTTCTCTCTTTTACCCATGTGAGTCCTGGAGATTAAGTTCTGGCCACCAGGCGTGGTGACAAGCATCTTTACTGAATCATCTGAGTCATCCCACTGGTCCTCTCAAAAGATTTTTTTTAAGTGTGTGGGGGAGAGGGAGAAAGTTCAGATGGAGATAGTATGCCTACTAGTCATTCTGAAAGTTGAATGATAAAGGGAATAAATTTTTAAGGCTTACCAGTTAAGTATTAGCAGTATAAGGTTGTCATATAACAGGTTAAGATATTTATATTGATGAACACATTTGTGATGGTGAATCTTGGCTGTCCACATGACACACCTGGGGAGAGGTAACCTCAACTGAGGACCTGCCTCTATTAGGTTGGCCTTGCCCACTGTGGGAAATACCACCTGCACTAGTTACTTTTTTGTTACTACAACAAAACACCATGACCAAAGCAACTTATAAAAGAAAGCATTTAATTTGGTTCTGGTTTCAAGGGGTTAGGGTCCATGGTGGCAGAGCAAAGGCATGGGGGCAAGAACAGCTGAGAGTCTATACCTTGATCCATAAGCAGGAGGAAGAGAAAGAGAGCACACTGGAGATTGCAGAGGCTTTTGAAACCTCAAAACCCATTCTCATTACATACTTCCTCTAACAGGGCCACACCTCTTAACCCTTCCAAACAGTTCTACCACCTAGGGACCAAATATTCCAACATATGCACCTGTGGGGGCCATGTCATTCAAACCACCACACCATCCCTAGGCAAATGGGCCTGGGCTCTGCAAAAGGTGGCTGAATGTGATCCTGAGAAGAAGTAAGCAGCATTCATCCATGGCCTCCACTTCAGTCCTTGCCTACAAATCCCTGTCTTGAGTTTCCACCCTGATTTCCCTCAATGATAGACTGTCACTTGGAAGTGTCAGATGAAATCCCCCCAAATTGCTTTTGGTCATTGTGTATCACAGCAATAGAAAACATGCTAGGACAATAATATGTAGAAGGTTCTATCCAAACATCTGGATCACATTTCATAATAAAATGAACTCTCTGGCCAACTAGCTTGGTCAAAACAGTAATGTGAACTTCAGGTTCCTTGACAGATCTTGTCTCGGGTTAATATGCAGAGCACTAGAGGAAGCTACTAGATTTCTACTCTAGCTGTGTTATCTCACACACGCACCCTCCCCACATCCTCATCCTACAACTATTTCTGCCATTAATAATAATAATAAACCTCTTTTAAATCTTACAAGAATATGGTGGATTCATTTAATAAGATCTTGGTTAGCATTTTGTGGTTCTGCAGTTCAGCAGCATTCTACCTTTCAGCTTAGTGTGTCCAGTTCACAGTTGCTGCTGTTGAGTTGCTTATTTGGGGGCTAGGAACTGAGCTAGTCCCCAGCTGGTGGCCCTTGGCTTTAAAGACTGTCATAACTGAGAGGATATCCACAGGAGAGGCATCACATAGCATGGGCTACTCACTCTGGCTTCAGTGAAGTTTGGGTGCCATATTCACATTTCTTCTCTAAGTCCCCTTTCCTTGCAATCTAATAAGAATACACTGGGCTTGACTATTTAAGATATCTGATTTCAAAATTCACTGAATGCCCTTGTTTTGGAAATCTTTTAAATAAGAGACTTAAAATTATTCCTGAAATTGCTTCAAGAGCTTAAATATAAAGAGTTTTTATAGATAGTATGTTCCTCATCCCCCCCACCCCCCGCCAGCAACACAACCTTCCATCCTTTAAAATCCACAGGGCAGGTTATCAGGAGGGCAGGCTGGGACTTGGGCTGAAGCTGTTGGCCAGGAAGAATTTCTTTCTCTTACAGGAAACTTCCTTCTCATCTTAAATCCTTTCAAATTATGGAGTCAGGCTATACTAATTGTGTAGGATAATCTGCTTTACTTAAAAAAAAAAACTTGCCTGGACTTTGATCCTATCTACAAAATACCTTCATAAATTTCATTGAATAATTGAAGTAAAAGTAAAAGGAAGAGTTTAGGTGTGGTGGTACATGCCTGTAATCCTAGCATCCAGGAGATAGAGGCAGGTATATCTCTGTGAGTTCAACACCAGCCTGGACTACACAGTGAGTTCTAGAATAGCTAAGGCTACATAGTGAGACCCTACCCCGCCCCCCCCCCCCCAAAAAAAATGAACACTGGTGTTGTCTCACTGACTGTCTCCTTTCAGCTGTATGACATGGCCTGCCACAATGTCTTGCCTTATCTGACCTTTAGCAATGGAGCTGGATGATTGTGGAGTGTCGGGTACAGGCCACCTACCAACAGAAGAATCTGAAGCCTGTACTACATTGTTGGTAATCATAAAAACAGACCTAATTTAATTCCTGATTAGGATGAAACAACATTCCACGAAAACTGTCTTACGTAAGGGCTGTCATGTTCATTTCCAGGCACTAATATTGACCTCAGCCTCTGCATGCTGTCATTTGTGTAGTTAGTGTGTCACTCGGGATTTATTGTGATTGAAGTACTGATCCTCAAGGTGGCTTAAACGTGGAGATGGGGCCTAACGAGAAGTCTTTACTTCATTAGGGCCATGCCCTTAGAGACAACTGGTAGACCTAAGTCTTTCTGCTTTGTCTAAATGTGACCACTTGCTCTTGTCCATCCTTCTGCCATGATGTGTGGGCATCTCCTGTCCTCACCAGAACCCAAACTAAAAGAGTGTCCGTCCTGATCTTGAAATCTGAGTTCTAAACACCATAAGTCAAATAAAACTTTTCTTGAGTTTGGGAATGAAGTTCAGCAGAACAACATTTGCCTAGGATATATAAGATGCTAGGTTTGACTCCCAGATTCACACACACACAAAAAAAAACTTTCTTTTCAACAATTAGATGCCTCACTTCATTACAGTGGTGAAAAGAGAAGTAACACACACCTGCTTTACACACAACAGGTGACATTCACTAAAAAGACACATACATACATACATACACGTATGCACATGTGTACGTACATTCAGATGAGAAGGAAGGAGAAAAATGCTATAAATAGAACAAAGATATGGACAGAGCAGACCTCTCTTTCAAAACTATACACACCAAAACAAAAAACATATTTTACCTGATTCAAGAAAAAAAAAATGCAGGCAGTTGCCAACTTGGACTTCCCCAGCCAGAGCACATCTTTCAAAAACGAGAGCCAAGACATTTCCAGAAAAACAATAGATAGGAAAATTCAGTGCCAACAGACTCACCCTGCAATGAACACTAATGCTTCAGATCAGAATGAGTTGCCAAATAGAAGCAAATAAAATGAAGAACTACAGAAAGAATAAAAAGGCTACTTCCAAGCAATGAAAATGAACAGAGTGTTGATGAATGGCTGAATCTCAAAATGAGAACCATTTAAAAGAAAGGAGACAAATAAAGGGGACACATTACCTGATTGTGTTCATACAAAATTCTAAAAGCACACAGTGGTCTCTAGTGACAGGAAGACTTGTGGTTTCTTGTGGCGCAAGGAGGATGGAGCATGTAGGGCACAGACTAAAGAGACTAGTGGATATGTTTCTTATTTTGAATGGAGAAAAAGGATGTGTCAAGGCTGTACACACACAGCAAATCTCATTATGTAAAATTCATGGAAGGTTTGAAAAAAATAAATATCACTCCTGTCTTAGTGTTTTATTGCTGTGAAGAGATATCATGACCATGGTAACTCTCATAAAGGAAAACATTTAATTGGGGATGGCTTACAGTTTCAGAGGCTTGGTCCATTATTATTGTGGTGGGAAGCATGGTAGCATACAGGCCAACATGGTACTGGGAATGGAGTCAAGAGTTCTACATCTTGATCCATAGGCACCAAAGAGAGACTGTGTGTTACACTGAGCGTAGCTTGAGCGTATATCACCTCAAAGTCTGCCTCCACAGTGATGCACTTCCTTCAACAAACCCACACTTGCTAATAGTGCCACTCCCTATGACCAACCATTCAAACGCATGAGTCTATGGGGTCCACACCTATTCAACTACCATGACGCCCCAACAAGGCTAGAAAATGGGTAAGGTCAAAATAAAATCACAGTGATATACTATAGACAACGATTAGAATTAAGTAAAATAAAAGTGGAGCTTTTTTATTTTTAGATTCAATTATTTAACTTTATTAACATTTTACTTGCATGTATGCATGTGCATCACGTGTGTGCTGGTTGGATCCCCTGAAAATGAGATTACAGATGCTTATGAGTCACCATGTGGATAATGGGATTCAAACCCATGTCATTTGCAAGAGCAACAAATGCTTTTAACTGCTGAATTATCTCTCTACCCCCTTAAAGATTTGCTTTTAATTATATGTGTGGGTGTGTGTCTGTGTGTGGGCATGTCCATTTGAATGAGGAGGCTCATGGACTGTAGAAGAGGGCACTTGATCATTTAGAGATGGAGTTATTGGCTGGGGTGAGACACCAGACATGGGTGCTGGGAAGCAAATTTAGTTCTGCAGAAACAGTACACCCTCTTAATAGCTAAGCCATCTCTTCAGTTCATAAAATAATTTTAAAGCTAATAATAAACCTTTCTGAAAATATAGAGCAACTTAGTGTTAGTAGAAATGCAAAATGGCACAGCTACTTTGTACAATTTTGGAGGTTTCATATTAAACAAATATTCACTGTACAATCCAGCACTCTCATTAGCTATTTACTCACAAGAACAGAATGTGTGTATCTTATTTTTTATTTCATTTTGTCATCGCCTGCGATCACTGACTGTACCACCTGTACAGGGGCTGGGAATTGGAGATACAAAGAACACAAAGAAGGACACCAAGACAGACTCTGATCAAGGTGACAAACTTTACTGAAGGTTCAGCTGCTTATATAGGCTGAGAACAACAAGTAGGCATGGAAAACAAGATCGTCAGAATCACACTTCCACCTCATTACAGAGTCAAACAACAAGCAGGAGTGGAAAACAAAAGTGTCAGTATCAGGAGAGCACAGCAAATACCAGCTGCATGGAAAGTCCCAAACCGCATCACTCAGGTGCAGGTCAAGTGCTTGACAGCAAACAAATCACTGAATGGCTGCTCTGTAAGGGGCTGCATCACATTTTATTTTTTAGAATGTGCACATTAAAAAAAAATAGCTGTATGTGTACGGCTATGCCAGATTTGTTAGCTATCTTCACTATATTAAAAGCAGGAAGTCACCAAATGTCGTTTAATTTGTGAATTTGTTAAAAACTGACTTCATCGGGGCTGGAGAGATGGCTCAGCAGTTAAGAGCACTGGCTGCTTTTCCAGAGGTCATGAGTTCAATCCCCAGCAACCACATGGTGGCTCACAACCATCCATAATGAAATCTGGTGCCCTCTTCTGGCCTGCAGATATACCTGCAGACAGAACACTGTATACATAATAAATAAATCTTTAAAAAAAAAAAAACTGACTTCATCAATATGGTGGTATTCTATTAAATAATAATAATAAATGAACAACTGATGGCATCATGTGTCTAAGAAGCTTGGTATTGTCCTGCACAATCTCAGAAAGACATAAACCCTTTATTCTTTCACACATGTGGAATGTAGCCAATAATAATATATGGAAACAAATGCACATGTAAATTCAATATAATATGCAGAAAAGGTAACAAGAAAGGCTCAATATAAGGGAATGAAGAAGGACTGAATGCAGTTATGACAGGATAAAAAGCTAATTCTTATCCTAATTCAGTCATCAAGTTTTTGTTTTTTGATGGTAGGTAAGCACAACTTATGATAAATTATCAAAAGTGTGGAAATTAATGTGAAGCTTCACAGTTCTATTTCTTCTTTATGTTTTTATGTATGCTGTATATAAGTATACTATGCCCATGCAATCCCCATGTAAGCCTGAAGAAGGCATCAGATACGATGAGTACTGGAAACCAAACCCTGGTCCTCTGGAAAAGCAGCCAGTTCGTGCATTGAGCCACCGAGCCATCACTCCAACCCCACAACTTCTGTTCTGAAACCTTCAACAAATTATATAAATTTGGGTCTGGTTAATTTGCATGTGTGGTGTTTGTATTTATCTGCAAGCTTTTCTTTTTAACCATCAAGTTTATAACATTAAAAAGAAAGAAAAGAAAATATGTATTATTCTGGGACTAGAGAGAGACTGTTAAGAGTGAATACTTGCAGAGGACCCAAGTTCAGTCGCTAAGATGCATGTGGAGGCTAAGAACTGTCTGTAACTCTAGCTCCAGGGAGATCTGATGCTGCTGCCCTCCATCAGCAGCCACACTCATGTACGTACGTACACACACACACACGCACACGCACACGCACACGCACACACGCACGCACCCGCGCACGCACACACACACAAATGAAGTGGGAAAGACTATGAGTTTTTACTATACACAAAGAAAGGTACTATTAGAGTATCTTTAAACTATTTATTAATAGCTCTAAACACTTTCCAACTCACCAGCCCAAGGCACATTAGAAAGGATACCAAGACATTTTCAGGTGCAGGTCCTTGGGGGCAACTGGTCAGCAGTCCTTACAAATCAGCCAGTGGGAACACAGGAACAGTCTAAATCTGTCTGCTGGAACACCAAAATCAGCAGAGGCTGTGGTGGCCAGTCTCTTGAGTCCGTTCAGTTTTTCTTAACTTCCTCTTGGCAGGTCCGGTGCAGCATCCAGCCTTGACCTGGGTGCCATGGCTTCCACCTGTCCACAAGGCAGGTTCTGCTCTCCTCAGCTGGCCTCGGCTTTGGTCCCAAGGCTTCTGCCTATCTGGCCTCTATAAATCTCCAGGGGCAGACATTGCACTGTGGCCTCTTCTGCCTGCCTGGGCTTGCTCTCTGAAGCAGGTGCAGCTCTCTGAGGCAGGTGCAGCTCCCTAAGACCTTTCTCCACCTCATCCTTGGTGCTGGCAGTTGCCACCCTTTCACTTGGCACTGTGGTCTCAGGGAACTCCATGGCCAGCCTTGGTGCTTGCCATTTTTCTGGATCCAAGTGAGGCTTTTCACCTGGGCTCTGCCCAATCTCTGCCACAAGTTTAGGCAGCAGACAGCAGTGATGAGCAGCATTGAGAAGCAATGCCAAGCAAAAGGCCCTCTGCAGTTTCCCAGGCCTTCCTTTCTATACACTATGTATAATTATGCATCAGGATGTTTTCTCTTGGCCAACCTATGCCCTCCTCCTGAGGTACACCTGTTGAACACCACCATATGCTCTCCCAGGTGTCCTCCACAGGGGTAAATCATCAGGCTGATTTGCATGCTCCTTTTATGAGTCTGTCCTTCAATACAACTGTGTTTACAAAGAAATCCAAACCTCCACTACAAGGTACTGATTGGTTTCCATGTTTTGGAGGGTTGGATTTTGTTTATTTGTTTGTTTGAAACAGGGTCTCAATATGTAGCCCTGGATGTGCTCAAACTCACAGAGAACTGCCTGACTCTGCCTCCCAAGTGCTGGGATTATGTAAAATTGTGCATTTAAAAATATTTAACCCTGGTGGCACACCTTTTATCCTAGGGTCAAAGGCTCTGGTTATAAGCATGGAAATGTTTACAGACGTGCTCAGCTCCAAAATATATGTGTCAAATTTATTTTTCTTTGGTGAAAATGCCAATACTATGGCACTTGCACATTTTGAAGCTGTGTACACACTCAGTGTGTATCTTTGAGTATATATTTTACTGACTTAAATAGCAATGTGAAAAAAGAAATTTGGACCACTGGCAAGTCATCTTAAGTAGATTAGTGGAAATTTTTTCTGTTGTTATGTCAATTCTCTGTCCCATGTCATGGAACTATGTCATATATTAACATCTCTTATATTTTTGAACACTTACCACATTTGGAGACTAATAACTAAATCTCTAAGCTGCTACAAAACTTCTAAAGCAATGGCTTCAGGTGGTTTAAAAGCCCACTTGTAAGGAGAATATCTAACTTATAGTAGAAAAGAACCTGCCTACTGAAGTTCATAAAACCTTGGCATATTTGATAAAGAAGATAGAAAATGGATATTATAATGTAGTTAAATGGATGATGGACAGCTGGAACCTTCAGAAATGTTCTTCTTACAACATGCTCTTTATTCTCTAGCAAAAAAAAAGAAAGAAAGAAAGCCGGGTGTGGTGGTGCACGCCTTTAATCCCAGCACTTGGGAGGCAGAGGCAGGCAGATCTCTGTGAGTTCGAGGCCAGCCTGGTCTACAAAGCGAGTCCAGGACAGCCAAGGATACACAGAGAAACCCTGTCTCGAAAAACCAAAAAAAAAAAAAAGAAAAAGAAAGAAAGAAAATGATCTTCCACAACAATGAGCATATTTGACTGTTGAGGAAGGATAAATCTTAACAGTGTATTTTTAGTGAAGCTAAATAGGTATCTATGTCCTACCATTATGACATATGTTGAGAGTCATGCCGTTGTCACAAAAGGTTTCTCTCTTAAAATTTTAATTTTTTTCCTTTATCTTTTATTTCTTCAAGTTACATCACAATCACAGTCCCCTCCCTATTCCCCCCTCCAGTCCCACCCTCCCACCCTCATCCCCCATCCTCTTCCCTTTTTTTTCTTTTAAGTTTAAGGTATATCTTATTTCCTCCTACAGTTTTCCCTTTCAGTCCAACAAATGGCTCTTTCTCTTATAATAATAAATACAATACAAAACAACAGAGGTAATTAGGCCACAGTTATGAGGGTTATATGGCTTAGCATACATTCCCAATGTCCAGTCCATATGTATTTGGCACCTGACTTTAACATTCTACTATCTAACCATCTCCATGAGTTTAAAGTTCTATATCTGACTCAACATTCATACTAACTTGCAACACAATTTTAAAAGTATCTTCTTAGATCTATAACACTCTCTTGACTCCTAAACAACTCAAAATTTAATTATGAGACTCTAGTTATCTATTCTTCAACCACCTCAGAGACCTGAGAGGGATAAATATATCTGATTTTATAGGAAGTACAGGGTCTGCAGCTTTCAAAACTAAGAAATGACATACCAGTGGCTGCCTGGACAGTTCCCATTTTCTCTCCATATATTATTACTGCATCGATCTTCAGTCTTTTGGCCCCGTTTCTCTGACAGACATTGATTGTAGAGCAGTGGTTATGAAGGACTTACCTACCCTGTCTTGGCAGAGCTAGGCTGTCGACTTACCTGCTTCCAGGTTTTGTCCTTTTTGGACAGCATTCTGTCTACAGTTGGAGCAAGGGGCTTTTCCTACCAAGAGATAGGCTTGTGACTAATTCAATCATCTCCCACTGGAGATTCTTCGATGCTCATTTTCTACTTGGAGGAGAATAGGGGGTGCTGTCAGGAGTTGATATGTCTTGATATAAAAAAATCTAAAGTTACGAAAACATCTTTGAATGCCATATTCTACAGATCTCTTGAGGTTTTTGAAGAGGCCCTATATATCTCTTATATTAGGGTAAGCAGATGTTGCTTGTCTCTTAGCAGCTTTATTTCTGATTAGCTTAGAAAATAACTATAATAGGCTGTCATAGTACCTAACAGAATGACCAGCTTGCATAACCATTAGTTTGCATTTCTTAATTATCCTAAACAGTTTGTGACAATTAGTAGTAAAAGGCTGAAACATCACATTTCATTTTTTTTCTTTACCTCCTAACCCTTCCATCCCATTTCTCTGGGGTGGGGTCTACGAAGCAGTACCATCAGTGGAAAGGGTCTCATTGCCCGGGAGAGAGAATTACTAAACAAGCAAACCAATAAGCAGACAAATAGATAAAAAGACTAAAAAATATAAAAAATATATATAAAAAAATTTTAAATAAAAATTAAAAATAAAAAGTCTATGTCCAAGTTCCCTTTGGTGTGTTAGTTGTAGTATCGATACCTTCTACTATATAGCTAAAATCCTAACATACCCAAACCTATGGGACACAATGAAAGCTGTGCTACCAGGAAAGTTCATAGCACTAAGTGCCTTCAAAAAGAAAATTGTGACAGCTCATATTAGCGAATTAACAGCTAAACTGGGTAAATTGGAAAAAAAAGAAGCAAACACTCCCAAGAGGAGCAGAAGGCAGGAGATCATCAAACTTAGGGCTGAAATCAACAACTTAGAAACAAAAAGAACTATACAAAGAATCAATGAAACCAAGAGTTGGTTCTTCGAGAAAATCAACAAAATAGACAGACCCCTAGCCAAATTAACTAAAAGACAGAGGGAGAAAACACAAATCAACAAAATCAGAAATGAAAAGGGAGAAATAACAACAGACATTGAGGAAATCCAGAGAATATTTGGATCCTACATTAAAAATCTATACTCCACCAAATTTGAAAACTTAAGTGAAATGGACAATTTTCTTGATAGATTCCACCTACAGAAGCTAAATCAAGATCAGATAAGCAGATTAAACAGCCCTATAACCCCTAAGGAAATAGAAACAGTCATTAAAAATCTCCCAACCAAAAAAAGCCCAGGGCCAGATGGCTTTAGCACGGAATTCTACCGGACCTTCAAAGTTTATATTTTTAATCATGTTTGGGGGAATATATGTGTGTGCATGAGTGTATACCACATGTGTGCAATGCCCTTGGAGGCCAGAAGAGGGCATCAGATTCCCTACATCTGGAGTTACAGGAGGTTGTGGGTCACCTGACAAGGATGCTAGAAGTGGAACTCAGGTTCTCAGGGAGAGCAGCAAGCACTCTTAACCGCTGAGCATCTCTCCAGGCCCCATGAAAGGTTTTAGCTCTCTCCCTATGATTATTGCTAATGGTATGATATTGGCTCATATAAAATCAGTTTAGAATGTTTGAGTGAGCTTTTCAACATCAGAAGTAATTGCCTTCCTGCAAATCACTGCCTATCAGTGGAAGGAGTGAAGTATACACAAATAATGAAAATGCTGAGACTTGTAGACATCTTCCTGTTGCCGCAGTCTGTACCCTACCATTGTTCAGACCACGTGGATTGTGAGTTTCAACAGTTGTATGAATGTCTCTTTCATTCCTTTGAAGTAAAGAAAAATGTAAATAAACAACTCAAAGTATAATAATAAAATCCTCATCATTTGAAATCAGGTAAATAAATGGCAATAAAGAGAATTATTTATAGGTAAGAGAGTAAACATTGATATAACAATCGTGAGTGTGATGTGTTTCATCTTCTGAAATGTTTTTCTCCCCCCCCCCCTTTTTATTCTATTTTATGTGTTTGGATGTTTTGCCTGCATGTATGTCCATGTACACATGTGTTCCTGATGCTGAAGGAGGCCAGAAGAGGGCATCAGATCCCCTGGGAGTGGAGTTACAGGTGGTTTTGACTGGGAATTGAACACAGCCCCTTTTGACAAGCAGCCAGTTTTCTTAGCCACCGAGCTTTCTTCTGTCCAGCAATCACCTTCTGAATTTCCTAACAGCTTACCCAGACATAAGTAACACCATAGTGTGCACCACTCACTCTTTTTGCATATTTAAAGAGAATTCTGAAATCACTGCCAAAATCCAATTGCGAGCAGTTCCTCATCCCTGTGAAGATGTGGTCACCAGTGGTTGTGTTCCGGGCCTCCAACACTCACCCCGTGCTGCCAATATTTCATTCTGTCTACAGAGGAGCTCATATGAAAGGGCTAATACTGTATTATACCTGTGTCCTGAGAGCTGCTTCTCTGTTGTCCCTGCAAGCCCAAAGAGAGGACCTCTATCTCTTACCTGGAGCTCCTCCAAAAAGGCTCTTCCTAGCCAACTGAGAGAGAGAGAGAGAGAGAGAGAGAGAGAGAGAGAGAGAGAGAGAGCTCTGTCAAGGGTCCAATTGCTTATAACAGAAGTATCTAGTTCTTTCTCTACACCCTTGGCAGGCTGAACCCTGTCACCCTCATGGTGGGAGGGGGACCCCAAGCCAAGCCTGTAGACTGAACCATTTCACCTTTAGGGTGGGGTAGCTTGAGGCCACCCAGCTGACTTTGCCTCTGGTCATAGAGCAAAGACCACAAGACCTGTCCTAAGCAACTTGCCTTAAAAGAGGCAGGAGCTTCCCATTGTTCAGCATTCTTATCTATGGAGGCTTGGAGAGGCACAACCAAACTGCATCTCTTCAGGATACATCTAACTGCGTCAGACAAATGCAATATCTACTTATGCTTTTATATTTTGTTAACAATTAGGTTTTCTATGTACGATAATCTTTGGTCTAGTTTTCTTCACCCACTCTGCTGTTGCTCTATTCAACAGTTGAAGGGCTTTTAGTTTGCATTTCATTTTATCACTATCTTTACATTTACAAATAAAAACTATGTATAGTGTAGAAACTTGATTTTTTTAAATTGGTTTTTAGTTATGTGTTTATAAGTGTGTCTGTGAGTGGGTATGTATAAGTTAGTACAGGTGCCTGAGAAGGCCGGAAGAAGGCGTCAGATCTCCTGAGTGACAGACAGTTGTGAACTGCCTGACAGGGGTGCTGGGAAGTGAATTCACGTCCTCTGTAAGACCATTACATGCTCTTACCTGCTAAGCTATCTCTCCACGCCCAGACTTAATGTTTGATACTCACATATTGTAGAAGGCTTGCCAGTCACCTCACATAGCTGTCATGCTTTTTGTTTTTTGGTTTTGGGGTTGTGTGTGTCTTAACATTTGAACTTCTGTGCTACATTTTTATTTCCCATGTTAGCCATAAAAACTGGATTGCGATATAATAAACTGAGTTTAGAAGTAGACCATCAAGCAACTTTACCATAAAGGGCTAAGCAAAGACTAAAAGCCTCTTGCTTCCTAAAAAGCGTGTAGCACCAATATCTGCGCATATGCCTTCATATTTATACATAAAACCAATTATTCCATACATATTAAGTTTGCTTCTCAATTTAAGTGCCATTGTGCATTTGTGATGAAATTTTATGCTATAGTATATGAAATATATATATAGAGAAAGAGAGCTTATTAATGATTAATATACAAATGCTAGCTATATATGCTCAAAACTTTGGTGATGGAGTACCAATTTTAAGAAAATACATTTAAAACAGATGTCTGATGGGAGTAAAACTTATATTTTAAACATTTGGGTCTTATCTGGCTCAATACTGTTAGTAGATGTGAGTGAAGTACTTAAAGGTACACGGACTCCTTCAGCACAGCTAAAGTTTGTTTCATGTGTATGTACATTTCTCCTTCAGCTTGCATATTTCATGTGGTACACAATCCTCCTGAGCGGGGTACATACATACTTATGTCTATGTACCACAGTGTGCATGTGGGGGGGTCAAAAGACAGCTTCCTCTGTGGTCGAATGCTGGGGCAGTACTCACTGTGGGTCAGCCACTGAGCTGTGGACACACACACACACACACAATCTGGTGGGTATATCTGGGTATATTAGTTTTTCTATGCAACATATATGTGTGTGTGGGGTGTTTATATTTAATAACGTTATTAAGAACATTTAACAATTTAAGGTTTTTACATGTGTTATCTTTTTTAAGGTTTATTTTATTTTTAATCATGTGTGTGCAGGTATATGCTTGTGAATGCAGGTGCCCATATGGAGGCCAGAGGTGTCTCATCCCCCTGGAACTGGAGTTACAGGTCATTATGAGTCACCCAATATGGATGCTGGGAACCAAACTCCAGTAATTTGCAAGAGTAGCACATACCTTATACCACTGAGTCATCTCTTCAGCACCACACGTATTATCTTGATCCTTTCTGAAAGAAAAAAAAAGTAACATAACAACATACCAAAGCATACCGCATACCTTATTTTCCTTATTCTACTTTACAGGCTAAAAAACTTAGGTCCAGAAAGACTCAGTAATTCCTAGCCAGCAAAAGCTACCCAGCTAGCCTTCGGGAAACCCAGCTTTTAAAATCACTTCTTGCTTTTTTGTTAGTTTGTTTTTGTTTTTTAAGTCAGGGTTTTTCTGTGTAGCCCTGGCTGTCCTGGAATCACTTTGTCAACCAAGCTGGCCTCCAACTCACAGAGATCCACTTGCCTCTGCCTCCCAAGTGGTGGGACTATTGGAGTGTGCCACTACGCCTGGCACTTTGACCTCCATGTTTCTTTAATGTTATTTAATATTACTCTTACACTTTAGGATACCCTAATTTGCATGGTGCTTAGTGTTTTTTCATATAACTTGTACGTCCATTGAGTGTCACAGCAAGCTGCTGCAGGGAGAGAGGTGTTTATTACACTCACTTTCAAGAAGAGAAATCGTCAAAATGGAAGGCTGGGCATCTGTGGGTGGAAGTGGTTTTGTTACCAGTTTCCTGGGAAGCTCTATACACAGGAAGTTACCCTTTATAAATGAACCTAGTGCGTATAATGTGTCAAGGTCAGATATGAGAGATAAAGATATAACTTACGGACCTTTCCTGGAAATGTCCCAGTCTCATGGGAGAGACAGATACGGCAAGAACCATAGTGCACAATATATAGTCTCCAAGGGGGATAATGAGAGGAGGGGCCATCTGTACCTGGGATGTCTTAGAAAAGGCAAAGGGAAAGGGGGAAGGGGACGGGAACTTTCCCACCAGAGAGAATACATGTGTGTGTGAATCCATGTCTGTATCTATAATGGCATGTCCAGGCATCACTGTGTATGGATCTGAGGTGTTTCTACACAGCCTAATCAGGTATTAATTTATGTATGTGCAGGTTGTCAATGGCCTGGCTATGAAAGAGAATTACTCTGGATTCATACACAACATAGCAGAATCAGGCCAGCCATGGTTTGAGCATCCTCTCCCCCATCCAACTCCCAACACTAGGGTGACTAGGGACACTGGACTCTCCGATCCTAGCAGCTGTGCTTTCTAGAGCTCAGGTGACAAAAACCACCACAGTTTTCAATCCATCTGCCCAAACATCTAATTGAGCCAGACAGTTTGGAGGAGTGCTGGATGCTGAGGAGGCATCAGTATCTGAGGGTGAGCATCTGTGTGTACATTTCCGTTGTATGTTAGTGCTTACTGTTGGCTGCTGCTGGCCAGGCTGGGAAGCCTCCCTTTCCCCCACATCTTCTTCACTCCCCATGCCACCATCCCTGAAGGGGAAGGACTTATCTACTCACCTGCTTCCATTGCCATCTGCTTGAGACTGGCTTCTGCCTGCCCTTGTGGATATGCTTGGGCTGAGAAGAGGTGAGACTGATCTGCACTGGTGCTGTATTCCTTGGACTCAATTCTCTTCTCTCTGTCCTGTGTCCATTCTGGGCCAGGACCCTCCCAGAGCCTCTGTGAACAAAGGTAAACAGTGTACCTTTGACACAGCCATGAGGAACGCAGAGGGCCACTCTCTAGGTGGGTGGCGCCACACCCCTCCCCTGAGGAGACTACTTCCTCATAGGACAAAGGTGATTATGGAGAGAAAATGAAGACTCTTTTCTGCACAAACTTTCTCCCAGGAATAGGGAGACAGGGGGATGGCTATAATTCTCTTATTTCCTTTCATCTTGACCAATTAAAGAAATTGGGTGTGGTGGTACAAGCCTTTAATCCCAACACTTGGGAAGCAGAGACAAGCACATCTCTGTAAGTTTGAGATCAGCCTGGTCTCCATGGAGAGATCCAGGCCAGTCAGGGCTGCATAGTGAGACCTTGCCTAATATACCAAAAATAAATAAAAAAGAAAGAAAGAAAAGAGAAAAAAAGAAGATGTAACTGGAAGTGTCATTGGCAATATGTAACTAATAGCAAGTAATATGTAACTGATAGTGATTAACAGTAAGTTTCCCTTATTCTTGTAAAACATATAAATTCAGGGCTGGAGGTCATATTAGGCAAAGGCATTACATGCTGGAATACTTTATATTTACCCTTTAGCACAATATCCTGCTACCCAGCTAAATATATCCACTCACATGTTAAGATGGGCAAGAATGAGATGCAATCATTGACCATATACAGTGTGTCGTATTTTACAACAAATAATGAGCAAATGAATGAATGGGTGATGAGAAAAACAAATGTAACTTAAAAACTAGAATTGTCTTATCTAGTGGTCCCTAACTACTTGGGGATTCTGTTCCTAATTTGACCAATGATTTAAATTAATGTATCAAATGTCTTTAAAAGTCATCTATAAATAAGTTGTCTCAGAACACTTCTCGAAAACATTGAAACACTTAATAATCATGATTAAAGTGTCTTTGAAAAGACACTTCATCTTGAACAAATGTTAGCATTGTCTATTTGAATACTTCGCCTTAATTATAGCATCTTATAATTCGTGTTTCCACGTGCTGAGTGAAACTATTTTCCTAAGCACTGATAAAAGATGCTGGCTTACAAAATGCAGGAGGAATTTTCCATGTTCATATAAGGTTTACTTGCACTTAAATAGTGCATCGATAATCTGAAAACAAGAAATCGCCTGTGTGGCCAGACACTGTTTAGACGCTATGGTTTCTATCATGGACTCCTTTCAACTGCTATATTTTATGGCACAGATTCAGTGGGAATCTGATCTGCTAAAATATTTGGGCTGTGAAAACTCCCACACTGTGACAGATGTCAAGTCCAATTAAGTGACTCATGTCCAGGTTTCTGTCCAATAGGATTTCCCATTAAATATCAATTTAGGGAGAAAAAAAATTTCATCCCCCTTCTTAAGCCTTTATCTCTTCCACCATCTCCAGGCTAAATCAATTGGTACCAGAAGAGCCGAGAAGCCACAGAGCAGCTGCCTCTTTGCTCTGGCTCTCCCAACCTCTCCTTTCTCTGCTTCCCTGACGTGTTATTACAGAAGAAGGTCCCTTTTCACCAACCTTCCTCAAGCATCTCTCAGCTACTGACTATATATATATTTTACTATAAGGTAAAGAAGGGAGGAAGTGGGGCAGGGGAGGGGGTGTAACCAAGCCTTGAAAGACTTTGAAACTAGAAGATAGATAGGTGTCTGTTTATACAACATATAAGCAAATGAGCGGCAAGACAGAGGCAACCTTAAGCCCTAGTTACAGTATTGTGTTCCTGGGAAGTGGGGAGATAGCAGCTGAACAAAGCATTATCTTGAAGAAAAATAGAAATCACTTCTGAGCCCCGTTTGTCCCTGCCCGCACTTCCCAGTTTCGCCCCAGTCCGATTAAGGGAAGGGAAGGGGTCCTCAAGGAATGCAATTTTATCTTAACCATCTTTGTTATTGATTATTTTGCTATTAGAAAGTGGAGGAATCAGCCCTTTGATGTGACTGCGTTTATCTCTCCATCTCTTTTGTTATTTATAGAGCCCTAGGAGGGGGAAGAGGAGACTTCAGCACTTCGACATAAAAAAAAGATCAACAACGAATTTTCTGAAATGTTTAAGAACAATTAAAAAGAACGGGTGTTTTCAATCTATCAACTAAGTGAACAATCCTACCTTCCACCCCCTAAGACACCGCCGCTCTCTCGTTGTGGCGGTCGGCGAGATGACAGCTGCTTTTTCATCTGTGAATGTAATAAATATTGGCTGCTTTTAATATTTGCCAGGATCTCGCCTCCTTGTTCCCCGGAATTTTAACTCTAAAAGATTGGCGAAAAAATTATCTACAGGGCTTTTGCAAGGTAAGACATCTTTACGTCTCTTTTTCTTGAAATTAAGTTGATTCATTTTGCATTTTATAGATGCATCCCCACTCACGGTCATAGACATAAATGCCCACGAGAAATACCACTTATGACTATTTAAATATCTGGAGAATTTAAACGCTTGGAGGACAACCCGGGAACTTTTTGTCCAATCTGTAACTATGTTGTGGTTTGTTATGATTTTTCTCCCTGTGTATTTCTGCTCCTTCGTGCCAACTGCGTAGGTGCGAGTTGTTTCACTTATAAACGTAGAGAAAAGCCCCTGCGGGGATCGCAAGCGGTTCCTTTGGACCTTTTATTGTTATTTTGAGGATCCGTTTTCTTTGCACGGAAAACTGTTCCGAGCTCAGGTCGCTCCTGCGCAGGTGCACGGCCAGGAGCCCGAACCTACAACCCCTGGCTTTTGTTTCTCTGGAGCGAGCCTCCTACAACCAGTTCCGAGCCTAGCCAGCGAGGAGCATGCCAGGGCCTAGAGGTCGCAGCCCGGTCGTCCCTGCTGGCGGCCGAGGCCCAACGCTCAGCTCCGGCAGGTTCCTGTCCCCATCTGCCCTCCCGGACTTCCCCCAAACCCAGTGGTTCAAGAAGACACGCAGCCGGGGCCCTTCCTCCAGGCGCTCGCGAGCTGCCGGCTGCAGGTCGCGAGCTTTTCCAGGAGAGCATGTCTAGGAAAAGCTAGGCGCCCAGGCCGCGCGGTGCGCTGCGGGGCTCGGGTCCCGGGTAAACTCACGAAGTTTACCCGCAGAGATGCAGCTTGCGCCCGCGGTGGCGTCCCGCACCGGCGCCTCGTAGCCCATCCTTAGCTTACCCTCCCCAGCCTCTGCGCCCGCCCGCAGCGACCCGGCCGCCTGCGTTTTCCCGGGAGGTGGTCGGCAGACTGCCGGGCATTGTGTGATCCACGTCCCTAGGTCCCCAATGTGTGTGGCAGTCTGTGTGACAGATGGTGCTCCGGGAGCGGATGAGGGCCGAGGAGTCAATTTTCTTTTGAAAGGACGGAACACATGTGTTCGGTCATTTCTTTATTATTTCGGAAAAACGTAAGTGGGGACGCGAAAGCCTTTCTATCTCCGGCCTAGGTTTCTGGATGGGGTTCGCCCGCCTCCCAGCGCAGCCCAGACCCTCAGGCGCTGAGAGTTTCCAGCTGCCTTGCCCCAGGCCCTTGGGCGGGAAGCACACTCGGTATCTCCAGTAAAATCCGGGTGCATCCATCCTTCGGGATCTTTCTTGTGTCTGGAAAGGGGACGGAGCAAGGGAAGCGGGACAGAGCAGCTGATGTTTGGCCAGAGGAGGCACAAGATGCTAGCTAGCCCCGCAGGCCCACGGTCGTCCTCCAGCCCCAGGGCCACTGGCTACCTCTACCATCTGCAGGCTTTGGTGTGGGGTTCGGAATGCGCTCTGGTGCGGGCTCCATGCCTGTCTACGCGCGTGGGCCTGGTGAGAGGAGGGGACGGGGACAGGGGTCCTCCAGGAGTCCAGGCTTGCTAGGCCCTCGCCCGCCACCCCTCGTTGCGAAAGAAGAGTCAGATTCCTTTTATTTGACTGACTTTCTGGCTCTCCATCAGCCTCCAAAATGATGCTGAGTCCGGACCAAGCCGCCGACTCAGATCACCCCAGCTCGACGCACTCGGACCCGGAGTCTCTGGGCGGCGCGGACACCAAGGTGCTGGGCAGCGTGTCGGACCTGGAGCCGGTGGAGGAGGCGGACGGCGACGGCAAGGGCGGGAGCCGGGCTGCGCTCTACCCGCACCCGCCCCAGCTGAGCCGCGAGGAGAAGCGCCGCCGCCGGCGCGCCACGGCCAAGTACCGCTCGGCCCACGCCACCCGCGAGCGCATCCGCGTGGAGGCCTTCAACCTGGCCTTCGCCGAGCTCCGCAAACTACTACCCACGCTGCCCCCGGACAAGAAGCTCTCCAAGATCGAGATCCTGCGCCTGGCCATCTGCTACATCTCCTATCTCAACCACGTCCTGGACGTGTAGGGAGGGGGACGCCGCGGGAGGCCGCCGGTCCCAGCGTCTGCCAAAGACGGCACACCGGGACTGCCAGGCCTGAGACACCTGGACGTGGGAGAAAAGCTTGCAGCCTGTTCTCTCTGGTCAGCAAGGCAACAGGGAAAGGTTTTCGAGCCTGGGAGATGGGGTTGGGTAGGAAGACCTGGGACTTGAAAGGGTGTTTTCCTGGCCGGAAAAACCTTCTGGGGGCACCTAGAATGAGTTGCCCTGGGGCCTCCTCTCGGTGTGTTAGGATTCCCTTAAGGGTGGTTGCTTTAACCCGCTGGAGGCTTTGAGTTCCCCTATATTTATACCCTCTACATCTTCATGTTTTGAAAGGAGGGCAGCTCAGCCCAGGCTGATGGCTTCAGACTATGACTAAATGGGATTTTTCTAATTGGCAAACGACTAAACGGTGGGGAGAAAGAAAAAGGTGAAAATCTTTTCCATACAGAGATCAAGACACAGAAAGGTTTACCGGCAAACTTTTTGTTACCGTGTCAAATGAAAAGTTACGTTGGAATCTAAATAAAATTCTGAATATTTGGTGGGGTTACAAAAAAAAAAAAAAGATACATTCAGAATAGACAGACACAATGTGGGAGGATTTGAGCTTGGTGAGACTCTAACCCCAAGATAGGACGCTAAAAATAGATAGAAAAATCCACATTTAAATGGAAATTTTAACATGTGATTGCTTTTTCGGACAAAGTGCCCCCTTTAAATATCCAAAAAAAAAAACTCCACCCTGTCTATTTGTGACCTTAACATGTGGACCTATAGATGCAGTTAGAAAAAGACAACTTATTTTTATTTATGTTAGAAGGAGTAGAGTATTTTTTTCAAGACATTTATTTTTCAGAGTGGTGATAATTTTACTTTGGATACTCTGTGCCAATTTATTTATAGTCAAGTGTTTACACTTTTCCGTGAAATAATTGCGTCTAACTCTTTATGTGTTTGTTGAGATTATCTTGTGGTCTTTCCTTTTTTTTCCCCCTTCTGCTTATATTGCACTTGTATAAGAGAGTTCCCACTTGCCCTGTTTCTAAGCATATTTTATATATTAAGAAGTTGGTTCTTTTGTTGTGAGATCAGCAACACTAGCCCTTCACTATTATAGTTTTATAAAAAGTTAAGTGTTGTTATTCTTACCTGTAGTTTTGTCTGAAAAGTACTTTACAAACTGTTTTTAAGGAGAGTAGCTTCTTTGTGTGTGTGCGCGTGACGTTTGTGCGTGGGATGATTTTAGGAAATTACATTATTTTCCTAAAAAAAGAAAAGAAAAAAGAATTCATAACTACTTTCCTCTGTGACAACCAAAAAGAAAGTCGATGACCTGGAAATGTTTCATATTCTCAGCTGTGAAACTCTTAAAGTAAAAGGTGTATTTTAGAGACAAGGGAGAAAGGAAAAAAAAAAAAAACACATCTGCTATCCAAAGATTTTAGTCTTTTTCAGGGTTTTTTTGTGTCTCTGTTGCTTTATATAATGCAATATTTTGTAGTGAAAATAGATATAACCTGGTTTCTACCTGAGGAGTTTTTCATATCTCATGACTGGTGCGCTGTTTTGCATATAAATAAAGGTATCAGATTAAAGTTCTCCTCTTTATTTCAAGCATCTGTCTAGAAATCAAACATGCTGGCTGAGCATGAAATGTCTTAATGGACTCAGTTCCTTAGAAAGGAATTAGTAAAGCAAAACAAGAACAAAGCAGAGTATATATACATCTATGTATATATGTATGCATATATATACATGTATGTATGTATTCATGGACTAGAATATTTGATGGTTTGATAACTTTGGATACAGCATGGCCTGGGATGGTATAGATCGTTTCACATCCATGAGGAAAAGAAGGATGGTGTGCATATAAAAATATTACATAGATCATAAATGTCTTTTTTGCTCTAAAAGAAAACTTTGTAACTGTCTAACCAGAGCTTTTGGGAAAACTCAGAGCCAAGAAGGGGCCTGCATGAAGTGGCAGGAAAAACCTGGGTGTGGTACTCTACACTCATGGTCCCAGCACTTGAGAGGTGGAAATGGGAGAACCAGGAGTTCAAGGTCTTTCTCAGCTATGGAGTGAAGTTGAAGCCAGCCTGGGCTACATGAGACCCTGCCGCTAAAGAAAAGACAGTGAGTAGACCCTTGTGACAGCTTTCCTTCCAGGCATTTAAGCACAAGGTATGTGTAGTGAAACATCTAATCGGTACCCACATTCAGCACATGACATACTTGCAAAGAGAAATGGCCTTAAAACAACTTTAAATAGGAAAACTGTCATCTACACAAACCTGTATCTGGCATAAAAGATGAACTACTGTATAAACAGAATCCATGAATAACATAACCGTGTTCCTGTATGTATATGCCCATATTGTGAACTATATCACACTAAATCTCTGGTTTCCGTATAAAAAAGTGATTATGTGGATTCTCAGTTTTTGTCCATATAGTCTGTGGGCTCTTAGTGTTTTTATTTTTCTCCCAGGTTTCTTGTAGTAAGCTTTACCAATACTTAGCAAGCAAGGCTTTGTTTTCTTCTTCTATCTGGAGGTGTTTGGTATACCTTCCTGCCGAGGGTATCAAAAAGAACATTTCCCTTTCCCTCCTCTCTGGACAAGGTCTTGGCAACAGCAGCAGTAGCTGTTCATCGTCTGGGCAGCAAAGGCACATGTAGTCTGTGGCACTGTTGTAGCTGTGTGCATCTCTAGGGATCCAGAAGAGGAGACAACTCCTGGTCTTCACAGGGTCTCTCTGGTAAATGCTCCTACGCTAAGGAAATGTCTAATCTCCGGAAACCTTCCACAAACCTTCTCCTGGACAATGAGTTGAAATCTAACTGACCAACACAGCCCTCCCTTTTACTCTTACAAAGGATCTGTTCACTCACTTCCTGGGACCAATTGTATCCTTGCCCTTGAAGTAGGACAGAGGGCAACATCCCCAGGTACACAACCCACAAGGTCCCAGAAGAGGATCTTAACAGTGCCATTTCAAATCCTCCAAAGAGAGAGAAAGCATTGCGATTCCCACTAGAGCAGAGTGTGACTGGCTTGTCCTTTGACAGTAGCATGGGCTCAGCATCCTCTGCGTGGGCAGGACTGAGGGAGGATTCATTGAATAAAGATGGTGACCCATACTGACCTTTTGCTGAAGACACACTGTGTGTAATGAAATGTCCTAGATCCTAAAAATTGACATCATTATTAGACAGCACCCAATAGGACACTAATAACAAATGGTTACACCATTAATTTTGAATGACATTGCATGCTGTGAAGAGCTGTAAAACCAAGAATGGAGGAAGGACAGTGGGTGTGTCAGGGTTAAGGAAGGCCTTGTGACCATGCAGAGAGACAAGGCTCTACTTGGCCAGCTCCCACAGTTGTGCCACATGCGTTTCTCACAGCTTTTTAACTTCTTGTCATGTCATGGAAAGAGTCCAGACTTTTGCTACAAGTGTTCTAAGGTACCTCTAGGGAAGCTGTCACAGCAAGGCTCGGCTGACTGCCTGTTTCACCCACCGTCCCGAGCTGGCTCCAGCCTTATCCTTCACCCAGTGTGGTTCTTCATGCACAGATGAAGGGCATGGTCTCCTCCTGCTGCTCCTCTCTACCTCAACTGCTCAATGGCTTGCTGACTTTGCTGCTCTTCACCCACTCCCAAGGACAGGCCACTGGGGCTGAGTGCTCTTTGCTCAGGGAGACC
>CAJQZJ010028780.1:0-17484 GCA_907164525.1 Lophiomys imhausi | reverse complement strand
TTTATTATAAAAACAACTAGTTTAGTTGAAGAACATGTATTAGAAAATTGTTAAAATGATGCAGTAAATATTTATCAGAAAGAAAAAAATCTTTATGAAATATGTTTTTAAATTTCAATGGTCATAGAAATTGTGTAGATAAGCATTGTTTCTCCAGTATCTGAGGAATAAATATATCAATTCATATATCCGGACATATCTAGGAAGAAATGAACTCATTAGGTGTCAGGGAAGAAGAGAAATAGAGTAATTGAAATTACTGAGTATTTATACTGCAGTAAGAAAATTTAGGGTGTTTACTAATCCAAATGTGGAATAGTATAAGTAATCATGCTCTCCAGTTTATTAACTTACACAACTAAAATCTAGATTGATGGTCCTTTAACCTATCTTCCTGACAAACTGGTTGATCTTCATCAGTCTATTTTTATCTACCTAGTGGCTTTCCTAGCCTTAACCAAATTTCTGTTTGCCATCTATCTATCTATCTATCTATCTATCTATCTATCTATCTATCATCTAAATATCTACCTATCGCATTGTGTTTTACAATTTCCTTCACTACATGTTACATTCACCCTTAAGTTGTACATGGGATTTAGACTGTAATTACACAGAAGGCAATCCTTAGCCATCTTGATATGTGTTTGAAGGGATATCTGTGGAGTTAGGATAATTAACAATGAAAGGGTAAGTGCACTGCGTGTTCAAATATTTTTTCATAATAGTAGTTTCAAACTATGACATGGGAAATATTTCATTTCTAACTTTAAATGAAGGATATCAAAGATAAGAAGAGGATTGTAGAGTCACGCCTGTCCATCATTCCCAAAAAGATCCTATGCAATTATTAAGTATTAGCATTACTTAATATGTGCATACAGCAATGCTTGCTAATTCTCATGCATGTTGAATGAAATAGAATGATATCTCAAGACAGAATCTTTCTTCCACCTCAGCTACATTTTTGGTGCCCATAAGAGTCCAGGGGATATAAGATTGGTGTTAAGTTCAGTCTAGTGGGAGATTATGTGGACTTTTAAGCTATGAGGTCCAGATCAAAGTGATAAAGCATGTCTATACACTACATTCTTGACAATCTAATTCATTAGAAAGCATGATCAGAAGAGTGAGGCTAGCTGAACTACAGACTCCAAAACCAAAAAGGTCAGAAAAAATAAATCAGAGCATAAGACTTAACAGGTTACCATTAGGGTCAGTTTTGTTGCTGTTTTTATTTTATAGATATTAGTTTAATTAGAGATCAGCCTGAGTGTAAGTGATCCAAAGTATTCAAAGAGTAATTCAAATAAAACAGGACATTAAGGATTTGGCTCCATATATGATGGCTAGTAATGACACACTGTGATCTCTCTGATATAAAATCACACTCACACTTCAGGGATCACCGCCCCATTCTGTAGAGTGCCCTTGACTGAGAGCTCTTTAAGCTACCAGTTTGAGCATTTGGACTATTTTTCAGGTTCTGAGCAGCTGTGGGGAATTCAACAGGAGCTGGGGGACCAGGTCTAACTTGGCTTAGTGAATCCACTAGTGCTGGGTATAAGATTATGGTTGAAATTATTATTATTATTAATTATTATTTAATTTTTATGTCAAGGATGTGCTGCTGAAATATATCAAGATATATTTGTGCAGCTACTTGATAGTTCTCACAAGAGGGTTAATATTAAAAAAAAAAGCAGGTCAGATTTCCTATTTTTGTACTGACTTCCTGTGTGACAATGTCACTCTGCCTCTCTGTCACCCTCCCACGATATTGTGCCATAAAGTGTATTAAACCCTCAGGAGAGACTGAGCCATTAGCACCATCTGCTCTTCTCCTTTGACCTTCCAAAAGAAAAAGATATATAAACTTCTTCACTTTATAAGTAGTTTGCCTCAGTTACTTCATTACAGTAATAACACACTGATTGATGTAGCCCTTTCCTGTCCCTGTATCACTCAAATTCTTTAGCTATATAAGAGAAGTGACGAAAGTACTATTATGTCAATACAGAAAGTAAGTCACCTAGGCTTTAGTTACATTAAGCACATAGAGATGGTTCTGGCACATACAATAAATATATTTTTTAATCATTGATCAGCAGATCTATCATTCATACAAGCAAATAGAAGAAATGACCCTTGAACTAGAACATTCTTAACGTATGTCTTTCAGTTCCTTACATATTAACTTTTCGTAAAAAGCATATGTGAGTCAAGGTCAAACATGAGACTTGCAAACAGTAGTAAGAGATTAAACATCCCATCGTACCTCACAGGCTCTAGCGAAGACTCTACAACTGTCATTAAAATGTAGAACTCAGCTTTGTACTCTCAACTGAGTAATAAAAGTTATGATTCCCTGCAATCTAATCAAATTACTCACAAAATTCCACCCTGTGTCGCACTCTCCTTGTATCTTTTACTTCTGCAATAATATTATTCAAAACTAAGCATTTAATTGCCTACCAGCCCCTTAGTAATTCTTTCTTTCATAACTAAAAGATCATAACCCTTTAAATATTCAGACAGGTAATACAGATGCAATTTCAGATAAGATTACCTACATCTGACTAATTTAAGACAAGTCTCCCAAGTGTTGTGGCAATCCACATGTTGTTATAACATAATTATAAGAACAGCTCTCCAAATTGCCATAGGTTGACAAGAGAGGCTCAGAAGCAGCTATCTTTGCTTTATAATGAAGTAATAGTAAAAAAAAAAAAAAGAAAGAAAGAAAGAAACAAAAAAGCCTTGAAAGATCTGATAAGCTAATACTAAAATTTGCCATTTTGTGGATAAATCCTAGACTACTACCACATGTCCATACTTTATTGCACAACACAGATTAAATACAGGCACACTTAGGGTTCATGGCTTTTTAAAAACTTTCTGTCTTTTTTTTATTTTAATAATTTATTTTTTATTTCTTCAAGTTACATCTCAATCACAATCCCCCCCAAAAAAAATAAAAATAAAAATAAAAATAAACAAAAGGGCAGTGGAAGGGACTGTTTGAGCTGAGTGGAGTGTTCTGTAGCACTGAGGAGGGGTTCATTATTCTCTGTTGTTTTATATGTGTCTGTGGTCTGTTGGCTCCCTAAGACAGGGGACTGCCCCTTTTGTGTTTTGTAAAGCACCATGAATAAAAGAGCTTCGAGTATAAAAAAAAAAAAAACTTTCTGTCTTCAGATATTCTTATTTTATTTAGTGAATATTCATCATTCAGCAAAAAACAAAAACAAAAAACCTCACACATTTATTTTCTATCGGCCTAATATTTTTTTTTAGAAAACCACATGAAATGAATTTGCCTTTCAGCCATAGAAATAGTCCCAAGAATTGGATAAATTTCAAGAGATAGCAAACTGACCCACTGAGGCCTTCTGTGTGGGCTTTCAATTCCAGTGGAAGGTTCAGCTAGGCTATGGCAAATTGTGTTAGGGAGGCTCCATTAGAGGATTCTCAAGGTAAATAAGCCAATACTTCAGGTCGTCATGAGCAAATAGGGCATGAAATGCTATAAAGGCCAGTTATGATTCCTCCTCATTGACTGGCCCTATTATCTGTTTCATAGAACAACCAGAGGAAGACACCATCTCAGCTACATGGTATGTCTCACAATGATATCTAGCACCAAAGTATTGACCCAAATTGTAAAATTGTAAAACCATGCCTTACTGTGCCTTTCGGATGGTTTATTAACACAAACAGAAAAAAAATTACTTAATTTGCTATTATAAATTGGAATGCTATGTACACTGTATGTTCTTAGCACTCATTTGGGGTTAGGACAGTTGATAGGGTATTTCAGAATGGGGAATGCATTGAAGAACACTGCCACAGAAATATCTATTTAACAAAGCTGTTGTTTCTTGCCATGCTTGATGGGAACCACTTTGTAGTAAAATGCTAAAAATCTTACAGATTGGAAGACAATGATAAGAATGTCATACTTGTTTCTTCATGGAAGTTCTGCACTTTGAGACTAGCACCTTGGTTGTCTATCATCTCTCTGGGTGTTATGATTGCCAGGAGAATAGACTTTTTCTTGCCCCTTTCCTTCAGTTGTATTTCAAACACTGTGTAAAACCTACTTGCATGCTACTGACAACTCCTCAATTGCTTTCTCTAATAAGGAGACTTGAAGATGATTGGATATGCCAAGCCAGGATGGCTTCCTAGGATTCACAGGATGCAGATATAACCATGCCATCTTAAACCTTAGTACTCATAACACTTGTTTATGTATATTGGTTTAAAAAGCTATCACTATATGATGTTTTATTAAGGAAGAGTAATTTTAATCTTTCAAAGAAGATATAATGAACCATAGTGCCCACTCAAAATTGTATAAGTTGACAGACATTTCTGCATCTGAAATTTCTACTTTCAGTTTTCAACTGAGAAAGAGTGACCTTTGTGCACACAATGAAAGTGTGTTGTAATTTGTTCCAGATCTGAGGAATTTACTCTTTTCTTTTAGCTAATCTTTATGTGTGTGCATGTGTCCACGTGTGTGTGTGTGTGTGTGTGTATGTGAGTATTTGTGTGTTGTGTTCTGTCATTAAAACAGACCTTCCTGATTTCTTGGATTTATTTGTTTTGAGAACATACTTCAAAATTTAACACATCTTCATGACATAATAATGAGAACCTATGCTAATGGGACATGTAATAACAGTGTTACTTTAAATTCTTACTATGCCATCATGAGATTAAGAAATTAATATTATATTAAAATTGAAACACAGTTAAAATTGAAACACAGGACATATCTTGAACTCTAATTAAGACATTAACCTAGACACCTAAATAGAACCTATTCTCATTCATTCGTTCCCAATTTTTAACATTATCACATAAATATATATTTTGGAAGAGTACTAAAGCTTATATCTACTTGAATGAGTGGTGGATACTTAATGTACTTAATTTCAGATAACTATTAAATTGATAGTGATCTTTCATAACTGTACCTTAATCTTTTAGTATCAAGTGGAGTTGTTTAAAATACATAGCTATTATCTGAGCATAAATTCGAACCTATAATTAGGAAATACATAAAATGTTCTCAGATTTTTATTTAATAGGATTTATTGAGCATAAGTAGATATTGCTTCATCTTCCTAGTCTTATGTAATTTTTAAGAGTAAAATGCTAGAAATGGTAAATGAAGAAAATAAGAGCAACTGCAGGGGCGCAGACCAAGGAAGCATTTTTCAAAGACAAGCAGAAGATAGTTGCTAAAGGGAAAGTGAGGGTATCTAAGTACTAAGGGCTCTGTGATCACCATATGGAGCTAAGCCCTCTGCATCCCCATGGGCAGTAAGAGATAAGGAAGCTTTTGGGGATATTAGGTAGTCAGTGCAGGTCATGCCTTCCATTCATTCTGTCAAGGATTCTTCAAAGCATATGCGTTTATCCAGTTCCTAATCTAAAACAGACCAAGTCCGTCTCATTTTCACTCTCATTACCGACTTATTTCAAAGGCCAACTAGAGTCATTTTGTAGAACTAGGCACATTGAATTTGACTGATTTGTCCCGATTAAAGCTTTGTCACATAGGAATGCTCTGCATGTACACATGGTCCATTGTGACATTCTGCTTCATTATGACTGATACTGTGTGATTACTCATTTGTGGAAGCAGCCTAGTTTTTAATGTTTTCTGCATAAATTAAAACAAAAACAGAAAAAGAGCAACAACAGAAGACTTAAAATCAACAGACAAATGACAGTGAGGCCAGCAAATCACATAGAAGTCACAGACTTCTGAGGCAAAATGAATATTGCACAGAAAGATAGAATATAGTTTTTAAAAATAGCAAGGTTTCTGTTCATATCAGAGAGATTTAAATAGCAACACCACTATGAAAATAGACAGCTGTTATATGGAGGGGGATGAGAAGAAACTGCTCTTATGTTAAGACAAAATAATAGGCAAACTGAAATTAAAAGATAAGACAAATTAGACAAGATTTGAGGAAAAAATTAATTTAACTTTTTATTGAGTCTTTGTTTTTTTTCTTTAATACTTCATTTTACATCTCCATTATAGTCCCCTCCCTCCACCCCTCCTGAGCCCACCCTCCTGCCCTCTCCTCTTTCTCCTGTCTATCCTACCTCTCCACTGTGGAGTGCCCTACATATCAGTCCCATTCAGTTCAACAGCCATATGAGGGCTAAGAGCTTCCTCTTTCATTGGGAGCCTACATGGCAGCTCCACTAGGGCAAAGTGTCCCCCTAACTAGTAACAACGTCTATAATCCTGTTCCTTTCAGTTGTTAGTTTTAGGATAGTCGTACCATATGGATAAAATCCAGTTATAAGGGAATAGATACTATGTACATCTTTCTGGGTCTGGGTTAGCTCACTCAGGATGAGCTTTTCTAGTTCCATCCATTTGGTAGTAAATCGCATGATTTCCTTGTTTCTGATGGCTAAGAGGTATTCCATTGTGCATATGTACTACAGCTGTTTTATCCATTCATCAGTTGAGGGAGATCTGAGTTGTTTCCAGTTTCTAACTATTACAAGTAAAGCTGCTCTGAATATAGATGAGGAGAGGTCCTTGTGGTATGGTGAAAAATCATTGAGGAGTGGTATGGCTGGGTATTGAGGTAAAGTTATTCCAAGTTTTCTAAGATATTGCCAGACTTATTTCCACAGAGGTTTTACAAGCCTGCACTCCCACCAGCAATGGAGTAGGGTTCCCCTTTCTCCACAACCTCACCAGCATGTGCTGTAATTAGAACTTTTGATCTTAGCCATTCTGACGGGTGTGAGATGGAATCTCAGAGTTGTCTTGAATTTCATTTCTCTGATGATTCAGGATGTTGATAATTTCTTCAAGTGTCTCTCAGCCATTTGAGATTCCTCTTTTGTGAATTCTCGGTTTAGCTCTGTTCCCCATTTTTTGATTGGATTATTTGGTTTCTTGGTGTTTAATTTCTTGAGTTCTCTATAAATTTTGGAGATTAGCCCTCTGTCAGATGTGGGGTTGGTGAAGATCTTTTAAGATTCACGTCGTGTAACCCAATACTGCTCATCTCCTCATTTCTTTGGCTTTGTCCTCTGCCCTTAAAACCATGTCTCACAAAACAAAACAAAGATCTCACTATGGAAGCTACAATGTGTGACAATGTGTCCTGAAGTATATTCTTTTGCTTACACTTCTTTACTTGTCATTGTTCATTGTAATGAGTCATTGGTCTGGTTAGAGGCTCCTGGTTGCTGCTCCATTATCAATACTGGATCCTCACTGGGGGCTCCTCCTGGTTATCCTGTTGTTGTCCTGTGTCATTAATATCCTGTGATCCAAAGCTGCAGCCTCTTCACACACTGCAGCAGCTCATCTGTGCGCTAGATGTTGGGGTGGGGCCAACACAAAGCCTTTAATCTGGGCCTGGGTGGTAGCTGATCTGGATCATCCCACCAGATCTCCTGCATCCACAGCACCAAGGCAAGCTCTCCATCACTACTCCAGATATCTCATTCAATGCTAGCCTACAAGGGTGCAGACCCAGCTCTTCTACTCTCATGCCCTTGGGGCCAGGCCACCCGCACCCATGCTAGCAGGGCCAGCTCTATTAGGCTGCCTAGGTGAGGTGCATGGCCCACTCTCCTGAGTACTGCACCTAGTGAGCAGCAGGGACAGCTCTCCTGCACTCTTGATTTCAGGGCCACATCAGCCACAACCCATGCAACCAGGGCTATGTATTCTGCCGACCAATTAAAGATGATATAAATACTGGTTAAACAATTTAATTCATTTTTCTATAAGAAATTGAATAAATCATCAGAAGATGAAAAGATCTCCCATGCTCATGGATAGGTAGGATCAACATAATAAACATGGCCATCGTGCCAAAAGCAATATACCGTTCAATGCAATTCCCTATCAAAATACAACCACAATTCTTTATAGAGACCTGAAAAAAGCGATACTCAACTTCATATAGAATAACAAAAAAAACCCAGAATAGCTAAATCAATCTTGCACAATTAAAAAATAACATCTGGAGGTATCACCATCCCAGATTTCAGCTGTACTACAGAGCAATAGTAATAAAAAACAGCATGGAACTGATATAGAAACAGAGCAATCGAACTGAATACCCAGAAATGAACCCACATACCTATGGTCACTTAAGTTTTGAAAAGAAGTCAAAACTGTACAATGGAAAAAGGACAGCATCTTCAACAAATGGTGCTAGTAAAACTGGATATTGACATGTAAAAGAATGAAATTAGACTCATACTTATCACTTTGTACAAAACGTGAGGCCAAGTGGATGAAGACCTTAACATAAGGCCAGACACTAAATCTATTAGAAGAGAAAGTAGGTAAAACCCTAGAACTCATCGACACAGGTGCAACTTCCTGAACAGAACAGCAACAGCTGAGGATCTAAGACCATCAATCAATAAATAGGACCTCATTAAACTGAAAAGCTTCTGTAAGGCAAAAGACACTGTCATTCAAACAAAGCAGCCACCTACAGAATGGGAAAAAACTTCCCCAACCCCACATCTGACAGAGAGCTAATATCCAAAATTTACAAAGAACTCAAGAAATTAAATGCCAAGAAACCAAATAATCCAATTAAAAAATGTGGAACAGAGCTAAAAAGAGAATTCACAAAGGACAAATCCCTAATGGCTGAGAGACACTTGAACATATGCTCAGCATCCTTAATCATCAGAGAAATGCAACTCAAGACAACTTGAGATTCTATCTCACACCTCTCAGGATGGCTAAGATCCAAAGCTCAAGTGATAGCATATACTTGTGAGGTTGTGGAGAAATTGGAACACTCCTCCATTGCTCGTGGGAGCACAAGCTTGTACAACCACTATGGAGGTCAGTCTGGTGACATCTAGGAAAACGTGGAATAGTTCTTCCTCAAGACCCAGCCATACCACTCCTGGGTATACATCTAAATAATTCCTCACCAAGCCACAAGGACATTTCCTCATCTATGTTCACAGCAGCCTTATTTGTCATAGCTAGAAACTGGAAACAACCCAGATGTCCCTCCCTCAATTGAGGAATGGATTAAAAACAAAACAAAACAAAACGAAAAACTTGTGGTATATCTATACAGTGGAATAGTACTCAGCCATCAGAAACAACAAAATCATGCAATTTGTAGCCAAATGGATGGAACTAGAGAAGCTCATCCTGAGTGAGCTAACCTAGACTCAGAAGGATATACATGGCATCTATTCACTTATAGTAGGATTTTAGTCATATAGCACAGGATAATGATACTACAGCCAATGCAGCAAAGGGAACAGGAACTTGGACTTTGTTACCTGTCAATGAGACACTTTTCCCTAGTGGTGCTGCCTTGTAGGCTCTTGGCCCTCATATGACTGCTGAGCTGGGGCAGGGAACTGATATGTAGGGACACTCCACTCTGGAAGAGTGGGATGGAAGGGATGGGGGTAGAGGGTGGGAGGACGGGACTGGGAGGGGTGGAAAGATGTTACTGAGATGGAGATGTAACCTGAAGTAATAAATAGACACAAAAGAAGAAAAAAGAAAAACATGCAATGTGACGTTTTGTCCTTTTGATAGGAACTGTTACAAACTCTTTAGGATAATTAAGAAATTCAAACATGTCATTTTGTTAGGTAATAGCATAGTTTATCACAGATGTTTTCTATGTTAATTGGAAATCAAATTGCTAAGAGATAAGCAACATTTGCTTATCTAAATATACAGAGATAGATAGGTGGTCTTCAAAAACTCAAGAGATCTGTAATATATGGCATTCAAAGATGTTTTCTTATCTTAAGATTTTTTGATCTTGAGACATGCCAGCTCCTGACAGCACCCCTCATTCTACTCCAATAGAGGATGAGAATCAAATAATCTCCATTTGGAGTAGGTTGCATTAGTGGCAAGCTTGTCACTGGAAATGAAAAATCCCTTGTTTCAACTGTAGACAGAATGCTGTCCGAAAAGGACAAAACTTGGAAGCAGGTAAGTCAACAGCCTAGCTCTGCCAAGGCAGTTTAGGCAAGTCTTTCATAATTCCTGCTCTATAATTAATATCTGCCATAGATACTGGGCCAAAAGCCTATAGATAGATACTCTAAAGTATTGAGAAAAATTTGGGACTGTCCAGGCAGCCAGTTGTCTGTCATTTCTTAGTTTTGGAAGTTGCTTGCTCTGCACTTCCTGTTAATTCATATATTTTTATGCTTCTCAGGTTCTCTGATGTGGTTGAAGACTAGATAGTTATAGTCTCATTCATCCTTTTGACCATTCAAACTAATTGGGTGTAAGGTGACATGAGGTTATTCCATGTCACTCAAGTCTAATACTTGAGATTTCTAGAAAATAATTTTCAGAGAGATGGTGGAATGCTCTACCAAAATGAGAAATACAACATATTAGGTGTGTCACTGGGAGCCATTTCATCAAGAAGTAAGGAAGTTGTCAGGGAAACTTGTGATTCTGTGAATGTGCCCTTTTGTCCTCTCAAGGTAACAGATTACCAGAAGTATTTCACCATCATCCATGGTTCACTAATTACGAAGAACAAAAGAAGAAGTCAAGAAGGGTAAGCATTAAAAAAACAAAACTTCTATAAACTCTGTGGTGAATTGTCTGCAGACTCAGTCACCAAGAGCCTCAGAGGCATGCACTATCAACTGCAAGAGTTTGAAAACGGTATTTAGGGTTGGCCTTTTCACATCCCTGGGGCTTGCCCCAGCATGACTAAAACTGCTGAAGGATTCCAAGGCAATTTAAAGATGCACTACTTTTAAAGCAAATAACAAACTAGGCTTCAGATATCATTAATTGGATTAGTCTCAGGGAGATTTTATGGTTCTGCCGAAAGTTTTGGGAAAAAAAACAACTATTACTACCTGGCTAAACTCTAAATAGTTGCTACACAACAAAAAAAAATGATGAATACTGAGCTTAACTTAAATACTTAACTCGAAGTTTTGACATGTTTAATGGTAGTGTAAATGGAGAGAGAGGTTATATAAAATAGAGAGACTCCATAAGTAAGAAGATAATTAATACATAAAAATGTATATACTGAGAAGTACTAGGAAAATATTTTGTTTCTAAGTATAAGGGTAAATACATATAAAACCACCAAAGTAGTCAAACTCTTGCCCTGAGAGCAGAAAATGAGTTTCAGGGAAGGGATGAGGCCATAGCCTGCTGTGTCCAACTGCCAGCCTATTGCACAGTTTGCCTGTAAAATTTCCCCAGTATTATGTATTACTAAAATGGAAATTCAATAAAAACGCATCATTAGCTCATTTACTACCTGGAAAGTGCTTTGTTTTTCCGGGCTTTATTTCAAAGAACTGGAGTACAGTGATAGCTTGAAATAGACAACGTGTTCACTGAAGTAAAGGCTGGAACTCATTAAAGAAAGTATTTTTGCAAACTTTTTTTTTGCAACAGAAAAAAATATAATTTTGAGATCATTTGAATTTGCTATTTTCTGATATTTTAAAATTTATTTCTTGAAAATTTCAAACAATTTTTATACTGTAATATAAAGAAATTAGGTGCCCTGAGAAACTGTAAGGTGTCGCTAAATAAACCCCAGCATCTGAAGCAACAGGAGTTTAGAGAAAGGAAGAGTCAGCCTGTTATCTGCAGAATGTATAATAGGGTCAGTCACGTCATCTCACCAAACAAATTAAAGATGACACAACCAGCCTTGACACTAAATTTCCTTTGGTTTTGTTGTTGCTTGTTTGCAGTGATTGGTACTAATCCATAAACTCACTGCAAAGCTGTTTTTATCCGCCTTATAAATATCCACTGTTATGTATCCCTTTAATAATGGATTTGCTGCCTTCGTTTTTGTTATTATTGGGTTTAAAGCCATGAACATTAGGGGAACATCAATAGCCCAGCATTGAGCTCTCCATGGGTGGAAATATCATAGAAAGATAACTTTATTCCCCTGACAAAACCCTCTGAGTATTTCTGACCTTGGGAACACAATAAGACTATAGAAAATAGAGGTTATGAATAGCTGATATTGGCAGCACCAGGATTTTGGCACTGAAAAAACCCTAAACGTAAGAGAAATAAAAGTAAGTGACACCACATATGTAATAAGAGTGAAAGGTTGAGTTCTATTTAATACTCACATCATGAGTAATTTCTGCTTGTAATTCCTGGTCCAGGGAAAACAGAAATAAGTTTTACTAATTCACCAAATATACTGAAGGACAACTATGGTTTATGCTTGCCCCAAATTTGTTGAGAGACGGACAGAACAAAGTGAGGGAAAGAGAGAAAGAGAAAGAGACAGACATGCAGAGACAGGTAGAGAGAAGACAGAGGCAGATACAGAGACAGAAACAGACAGACAGAGAGACACAGAGAGGATTACATCTGCTCTCAATATTTCCTACAGACAGTCAAGTGAAAAAGGAGGCTTTTTCTCTGAAAGTGACTCATAAACTCCAGTGAATCAAAAGCAGTTTTTTAAAAAAACAGTCATATAAAAGAAAAAAAAAACAGACCTTTGCTTTAAATGCTAGAACTTTTTATTAACTAGAGGATTAATAAATGTGGGTTTTTCATAATTAGATTTTCCTTGGTTTTCCTGAACAGTGTCTCAGACTGTTGCTTAGTGACAAGCAAACAGGAGGCATCTTTCTCTACATAGTTTGTGCAATGGTAGCTGTTTCAGAAGAAATACAGATAGCAGTCACTAGATTAGGTACACTTTTTTAGCTACTGAGCAAATTTGAAATTTACAGGAGGAAATGAGACTTGGCAGCCTATGTTATTCAACCATAACTTGTAATCCCATTAATAAATAATTGTTGTCTTTGAAGAATCGGCAGAGCTAAGCACATAGAACTTTGAGCCTTCTGCTTTGTCTTACACATTTTATTTCTGGACATGCTGGGTGTCTGCACTGCCTGATTAAGTGTTTCATGCTAGGCATCTTGAGCTTCACTGAGCTCAATGTTTCAATAAGCAGAAGTATTTTCTGTGTAGTCATAGTTCTGACAAGGGGCAGATGAAAATGGCATTCAACCTCATAATGGCTAGGGGAAGGAAGAGGTTTCACGAGTAACTTAACACAGTGTGTTTGTCTTGTTTCTTTTTC
Source organism: Lophiomys imhausi (assembly GCA_907164525.1). Lineage (NCBI taxonomy): Eukaryota > Metazoa > Chordata > Mammalia > Rodentia > Muridae > Lophiomys > Lophiomys imhausi. The sequence continues at coordinate 4,360 of CAJQZJ010028780.1, read as the reverse complement.
TTTCCTGATAATATTCCCTTGTTCATTTTCCTAAAGAATCTTCATGAACTATGTTAGTGTAACTTTATACAATTGTGTTCACCACATTTTCTCTCTTAACCCTGCTATCATTCAAATAATAGAGACTGTTATATTATTTGTTAAACAAGCTCACAACACAAAAACTGAACAGATATTACTCTATTCTTAAACACGGAAGCTTATCTGGCTTCCCTCTAGTATAAATCTCAGAGATCTTGCACTTTGTGGTTTTCCTGATTCAGTTGAATCTCTCTGGATATCTTCTTTCCTGTGCCTCTCATTGAATTCCCCAACTTCCTCTCTTTAATTTCTCCTCCCCTGGAGGACAGGAAGTCCAGCCCTATACTCTACCTTTCTCAAGGATGGCCATCAGCTGCTTTATTGGCCTATCAGGGACAATTTGTGAGCAGTGTTTACACATTAAATATTCAGACAGGAGATTCTAAGTACAACGATTGCAACCAGATATGGAAGGTTGGGGTGGGTACAGAAGTCAGGTTTTGAATTATGTAATAACCTTATCCCTACAAATGCCTAAGATTATTGTTGATTTTTCCTAGCAAGAGACTTTATATAGTCACAATTTTGCTTTTATAAAGTTGCTTTAGCCATCTGAAGGTAAGCATAGCTTTCTAGGCATTCATGATGTGCTTTCTAATTACAAATAACAGATCTGGGGTAAGGCCTATCTGTCTATTCTGAGAGCAAGAAGTGACTTCATTAAAGAGTGCTAGCTATGTTACCTAATATCTTGCTAACGTAATAGTATGAGCCATAGCTCTAGATGTTTCAACAGTCCTCAAATAGATTTGTGTACACTACAGGACATAGAAAGTGAAACAATAGCAAGAAAGTCATATTATAAATAACATATTATATTTTGGTTTTATGTAAAATATAGAGGGTAACACTCTTTCAAAAATAATAAAATTTTAGTAAGAAACAATAATTTAAAGAACAGAATAAATATATTAAACTTCTTACCATTAAAAGTGAAAAATTTCAACAAGAGGTAAGTTTTAATCTAAGACTTCTCAATATTTATACATTTACATATTTGACACATAGAAGTTATTCATATGTGTGGAGTATCACATGTTCTTGTACTATATATGTTATATGACTGTATTACACATGTGTCTTCTCAAGTGCCAATTATGTATTTATGGTGGAAATAGTCAACATTCTTCTATCCTTTTTCATTGCTCAGAGTATTATTGTTTTCTATGGTCACCCTGCTGTACAACAGCACACCAGAACACCTTGCTCTAATTGTAATTAGTTACACTCACTGATCGATTTCTCCACTCCTGGCCTCCCACCTTGCTCCTCCTAGTCTCTGGTCACCAATATTCTACTCTTGTGCACATGTACTTCCATGTTTATGGCAAATCCATTCCCAGTGTATGGGTAATTGAATCAACTTGACTGTCTATAGATGATTTAAAAAAGAAATGACAGTACCTTTATACAGCAAAATTATTTTCTGCCATAAAAGTAATGAAATTCCGCCCTTTATGCCAATAAGAATGGAGCAGAGAATGTGTGGAGATTCCTTGGTGAAATAAATTAGCCACAAAAAGAGAGGTATAGAATAATTTCATGTATGTGGAATCTAAAAATGTTACTCTTATATAAGAGTATATATCTCACTGATATATTATTTGTGGCAACATAAATTGGTAAAAATCATTTTGACAAAGAGCAGGAAAGTACCAAAAGAAGCAATAATAAAACTGCCATTCGCTGACACCCCCACTGAAGGAGATACATTCAAAACAAATTAAATCAGCATGCTGAAGATGCATATGCAGCTTAATGATTTGACAGGTCAGGTTCACTTATGTTGTGCTAAAAAGGGAACTTATTCTAAACATTATCTCATCTTATAATTAGGAAGTATGAGATGTTCAAACTCATTTAAATGAATTTTTCAAAAATATATCTAAATTCAGAAAAGGATCCAAAAGTTTCCACCTACCCAATTTGCACAAGAAAGGTAAAGAATCAGTTTGTGATTCATATAAAATATATTTCTAATATATTATGCTGCTTTTTAGGAACATATGTGAAGCCATTTTAAGTAGTTAATGTTAAGCATCTATGTATATTAATATCATAATTATTTAACAATTGAATTAAACTGTTCAGAACATTTAGCATCTCACATGTCACAGATACATCAAATCAATCAGTCTATGTGAGCCTCTGATTTTTCTCTTCAAAAGGTACATAGTCTCTTTCAGTTTGAGGCAGAAGCTTAGGCATCTCTTTCAGAACAGTTCTGAGCATATACAGCCTCTGAGCTTGTGTTTATGTAGGAATGACCTCTTCACTCATTTGTTGCTTCAGGATTTCTTGACAGAAGACAATGTTTTATCTTGAGAGTCCTCTCCTTTCCTTCCTTCCCTTCCTTCTCTTTTGGTGCTAGGAGACCCCTAGCCAGTCTCTCCTGGCCTAAACAGCTTCCTGTCCCCACTTCTTTCATCAGGTCAACTGGGAGAACCCTATGTGTTGTCTTGTTTCTCTCACAGGCTGGAGCCTCTTCTCACCTTTCTCATTAGAGATATTGTGAGATGTCTTTGGGTACACCTGCTCAGATGTCTGCTGACCTTTGTCTTCCCCAGCATCTGAGTATTTATATTCCCTTCAAGGTTTAAACAGTTGTCCTGATTAGTTTTAATAAATTTCTATTCTTTTGACATTCTTTTATGTATTTATATTTTAATAATTTCAATCTCTGATGTCTTAATACTATCTTAAATTCTGCCTAAAGCTTTTTTCATTTTTCTCTTCCAACTGTACATTTTCAGACAACTTATGATTCTAGGAGAGCACTAAATGGTTTCTGGATTGTAATATCATATAGCTGGTAGGTTCAGTATAACTCCTTTTTTGTTAGCATATGCATAGTTTATTACTTTACAATAAGGTGTCACAAGCTTGGTGGCTTAAAACAACACAAATATATTTTTAGACAGGTGTAGTGTCATTCCTGTTCATCCCATTTTTCTTCTCAGTACCCATCAAAACAAATGTTACTCAGTATCTTGATGAGCAATACTCTATGATTAGGATTGCGATCAAAATGTTTTTGTCAGTAGGACCATCCTGGCCACAGTTAGCCTAAATACAGTACTCCCAAGCATTTCTGTTATAGCAGCTGAATCCCAGAAATGCCCAGTTACTGAGGCCCCTGAGCCTTTCAAAGTTGCTCCAGAGCTTATATCTGTTGACCACTTGTTTCTAGTTATTTGAACTGTTTATCAAAAACAAAAAACAAAGCAAACAAACAAAACACACAGAGAGATTCCATGCCTTCACCCAGGCTTGTTACAATGAAATTTTTTTGCAACTATTTTAATCTTCTTATTTTCTCTGTTTGTTTGTTTTGAGACAGTGTCTCTCTGCATAGTTCTGGATGTTCCTGGAGCTCATTGTGTAGATGAGGCTAGCCAGAACTCACAGAAATCCACTCTCATCGAATTGCTACCTGTATTGTCATTTCCCTTTTAACCTAGGAATGTCTGTGGCACTAGAGCATATCCTGTGTACATGCATATAGGAGGATATTGAATTTGTAATATCACTATGCAACCCTGCCTGGCATGAAACTTACCAGATAGGCCAGGCTGACCTCTAACTTGTGGTTTCGCCTGCCTCTTCCTCTAGAGTTCTGGGATTGCATGTGTGTCAGCACAGCCTGCCTTTGTTCCTTCATTTTTTTTTGTTTTGTTTTGTTTTGTTTGTTTGTTTTTTTCTGACAGGGTTTCTCTTTGTAGCCCTGCTGTCCTGGACTCGCTTTGTAGACCAGGCTGGTCTTGAACTCACAGAGATCCACCTTCCTCTACCTCGCAAGTGCTGGGATTAAAGGAGTGCGCCACCACACTTGGCTGTTTCTCGTTTATTACCTTCTTGCACATTAGCTTAATGTCACATTTTGATTCCTTTAAAGATGTTTCTTTTTTTTAACTATTTAGGGGTATTTTGGTGGGGGGGTTGGTTTGGTTTGGTTTTTTGTTTTTGTTTTTTAGATTTTTTTCAAGACAGAGTGTCTCTGTATAACAGCCCTGGATGTCCTGGAACTCACTTTGTACACCAGGTTGGCTTAGAACTCACAGAGATCGGCCTGCCTCTGCCTCTTGAGTGCTGAGATTAAAGGAATGTACCACAATGCCTGGCCAACTGTTTAGTTTTTAATAATTCCCTTTGGGGTTACCATATATTATGTATATCACAGTTAAGTTCAAATTTACACTAACTTGATTCTAGTTAGTAAGATTCAGAAAGTCATCCCTCTCCTCTTGAGTACTAATCCCGTTTCCTTTCTTTTTTTTTT
>CAJQZJ010028779.1:0-13104 GCA_907164525.1 Lophiomys imhausi | reverse complement strand
AGGAAATAGAAGCAGTCATTAATAATCTCCCAACCAAAAAAAGCCCACGGCCAGATGGCTTTAGCACAGAACTTTACCGGACCTTCAAAGAGGAACTAACACCATTACTCTTCAAACTCTTCCACCACATAGAAACAGAAAGAACACTGCCAAACTCATTCTATGAGGCCACTGTCATTCTGATTCCTAAACCACACAAAGACCCAACAAAGAAAGAGAACTTCAGACCAATCTCCCTCATGAACATAGATGCAAAAATACTTAATAAAATACTAGCAAACCGAATTCAAGAACACATCAAAAGTATCATACATCATGATCAAGTGGGCTTCATCCCAGGAATTCAGGGATGGTTCAATATACGAAAGTCTATCAATGTAATTCACCATATAAACAAGATGAAAGAAAAAAACCACATGATAATCTCACTAGATGCAGAAAAAGCATTTGACAAAATCCAACACTCTTTCATGCTAAAAGTTCTGGAGAGAATGGGCATACAAGGACCATACCTAGAAATAATAAAGGCAATATACAGCAAGCCAGTGGCCAACATGAAATTAAATGGAGAGAAGCTTGAACCATTTCCTCTAAACTCAGGGACAAGACAAGGATATCCACTTTCACCATATCTCTTCAATATAATACTTGAAGTCCTTGCTAGAGCAATAAGACAACTAAAGGAGATCAAAGGGATAAAAATTGGAAATGAAGAAGTCAAATTATCCCTATTCGCAAATGATATGTTAGTATACATAAGTGACCCCAAAAACTCCACCAAAGAACTCTTACAGCTGATAAACAACTTAAGCAAGGTGGCTGGATACAAAATTAACTAAAAAAAAAATCAGAAGCCCTTCTTTATACAACAAACAAATACACCAAGAAAGAAATAAGGGAAACCACCTCCTTCACAATAGCCACAAACAATATAAAACACCTGGGGGTAACTCTAACCAAGGAAGTAAAGGACCTATACAACAAGAACTTCAAGCCCCCGAAGAAAGAAATGGAAGAGGCCTTTAGAAGATGGAAAGATCTCCCGTGCTCATGGATAGGTAGGATCAACATAATAAAAATGGCTATCCTACCAAAAGCAATATATAGATTTAATGCAATTCCTATCAAAATACCAACACAATTCTTTATAGACCTGGAAAAAGCTATTCTCAAATTCATATGGAACAACAAAAAGCCCAGAATAGCTAAATCAATCCTGTACAAAAAAAAAAAAAAGCATCTGGAGGTTTCACCATCCCAAATTTCAAGCTGTGCTACAGAGCAATAGTAATAAGAACAGCATGGTACTGGTATAGAAACAGACCAGTGGTTCAATGGAATCGAATTGAAGACCCAAGCATGGACCCACATAACTATGGCCAACTAATCTTTGACAAAGAAGCCAAAACCGCACAATGGAGGAAGGACAGCATCTACAACAAATGGTGCTGGTCCAACTGGATGTCCACTTGCAAAAGAATGAAAATTAGACCCATACCTATCACCTTGTACAAAACTTAAATCCACGTGGATCAAAAACCTTAACATAAGGCCGGCCACACTAAATATACTAGAAGAAAAAGTAGGAGAAACCCTCAAACTCATTGGCACAGGTGACAACTTCCTGAACAGAACACCAACAGCTCAGGACCTGAGATCAACAATCAATAAATGGGACCTCATGAAACTGAAAAGCTTCTCTAAGGCAAAAGACACTGTCATTCGAACAAAACGGCAACCAACAGACTGGGAGAAAATCTTCACCAACCCCACATCTAATAGAGGGCTATTATTCAAAATCTACAAAGAACTCAAGAAACTAAATGCCAAGAAACCAAATAATCCAATCAAAAAATGGGAGACAGAGCTAAATAGAGAATTCACAAAGGAGGAATCCCTAATGGCCGAGAGACACCTGAAGAAATGCTCAACATCCTTAATCATCAGAGAAATGCAACTCAAGAGGACCCTGAGATTCCATCTCACACCTGTCAGAATGGCTAAGATAAAGAGCTCAAATGACAGCACATGCTGGCGAGGGTGTGGAGAAAGGGGAACCCTACTCCATTGCTGGTGGGAGTGCAGGCTTGTGCAACCACTATGGAGGTCTGTCTGGCAATATCTTAGAAATCTTGGAATAACTTTACCTCAGGACCCAGCCATACCACTTCTGGGTATACACCCAAAGACCCCTCACGGAGTCATAGGGAAGTCTCCTCATCTATGTTCATAGCAGCCTTATTTGTAATAGCTAGAAACTGGAAACAACCCAGATGTCCTCAACTGAAGAATGGATTAAAAAACTGGTACATCTATACAATGGAATATTACCCAGCTATAAGAAACAATGAAATCATGCAATTTGCAACCAAATGGGTTGATCTAGAGAAGCTCATCCTGAGTGAGCTAACCCAGACTCAGAAGGATGCACACAGCATCTATTAACTTATAGTAGGATTTTAACTATATTGTACAGGATATCTGTACTACAACCAACACACCAAAAGGAACATGGACATAAACTTTTTTTTTCATTTATTTCTCTTTTTCCTTTTCCTTTTTTTCTTTTTCTTTTTCCTCTCTTTTTTTGTTGTTGTTCTTTGTTTTTGTGGGTTTGTGTGTCTGTGGGTCTTTTTTTTAGTTTTCCCCCCGTAGCAAGGAGACACCTTTCACTTGCAGTACTGCCTCGTAGGCCCCCAGTGTATGAAGAGGCTCTTGGCCCTCATATGACTCCTGATCTGTTGTGAGAGACTGTTATTCAGGGACACTCCACCCCAGAGGATCAAGACGGAAGGGTCAGGGGGTAGAGCATGGGAGGATGGGGCTGAGAAGCGGGAAAAGAGGACTATATGTTAAGGATGTAACCTGTAGCAACAAACAAATAAATTTACTAATTAAAAAAAAGCAGGTAACAATGTTAAAACACTGTAAATAAAATAAAGTATACAGCCGTTCAACCTGGTTTTATAAACCTCCAACTGTCGAAAAAACGTAGAGCTAAGGTAAAATACAGGAGAAATGTGGTGTTAACCCATGCCTTTAACTTCAGCAGAGACGGGAGGAGCACCATATTGTTAGTGGACTTATAAATTCTAGAGTTACATGGAACAGGGTGGTGAGGGTACACACCCTTAATCCCATCATTCAAGAAGAGTACACCCTTAACCCCAACACAATAGAGACAGAAACAGGCAGATCTCAGAGTTCAAGGTCAACCTGATACAAAATAAGCTCTAAATAGAGAAAAACTTCGATCCAGGAGTGGTGGAACACATCTTTAATCCCTTCAGATGGGAACCACAGGTCTGGGATCCCAATAATTAGAATGCAGAGACACACACATAGGATTTGGAAGGACCTAAGTTTAAAAGCTACTTACAAAAGGCCCACTCAATACAAACAAATTGTCCTTCGAGATCTCAAAATATATACACTAAAGCTGGTTTAGCTCCAAAATAAAAAAATAATTTCTTCTTTAAACCAGATTGAAAGATAACACTTTATATATTGTCAAAAAACCAAATTTGCTTCAGGAGAAATATTACCTACCCCCCCCCCCAAAAAAAAGAGGGTGATTGTCCCTGAGTGAGGATTAGGGCAGGGCTCTGTTCTTATCTTTCCAGGAGAATCAAAGCATCCATTCAAGGAACCCAGGGACAACTGGACAGTGGAAACCTCAGCAGTAAACAGAATCAGACACCAAAAGAAGACTAGTGACCCAGATGATTCAGCCTGACAGACTCCCTCAATAGCTGTCTCCATCAAAAGCCTACAACCACAACAACTCAATATTGCTAAGACCGTTCAGCTCTACAGAATGCCCCAGCAAGAACCTCAGTAAAGCCTGGAAGATCAGCTTCTGCCTACAAACTCCTTAGGGCATCTAAACAGCTGAGAACAGAAGGACTGAACATAAAAGGAGTGTACTAACATTTTTAACCATTTTTCCATTTTGGTTCGGGTCCCAAACAGGTTTACTACGACCCAAATCAGCAGGAAGTCATTTTAAGAGAGCGACATCCCATGCCCAGAGGGTGGGGAAGGTGATTCTCCGCCTCCCCTTTTTGGTTATTTGAAGGATAACTGAAAACTCAGTTATTTAGGGGAAGAGATTACAAGCTGTTAAATGGTCCTGTTTAATGGGTTTTGGAGGTTAGACCCAGGGTATTCCTTCTTTCCCGTTTCTGTATCCTTCTTTCTCTCCTATGTAGGAGTGCACGGACTTGAGAAAAATGAGACATAGACATAGCACAGGAAGGACCAAGAAGAAGGGGCAGATTATTGAATATGCCCTTATACCTTTGTATATTGATACAAAATTAGTAGTATATTTGGCTAAAGTGGTATTGACCATTGTTTATTGTGCAAAAATAAGATTGTATTGGACTACATCATATTGATCTTTGTATATTGATACAAAATTAAGATTATAGTTGGCCACAATGGTATTGACCCTTGTATATGGATGTAATATTAAGATTGTATTGGGCTACATAGGCATTGATCTTTGTATATTGATACAAAATTAAAGGTAACGCTTCCTAATGATATCGTACCTAGAGATACTTAAAAATGAAATGTGAAGCTCTGGCCTCTTGATACCAAGCGTCTTAAACTGCTTAGGATAGTTAAGAAAAACAAACTCCTAGTCATGCAAGCATGTCACTTTGTTAGCTACTATGACAGTCTATCACAGATTTTCTCTAAGCTACTCAGTAATCAAGTTGTTAAGAGACAAACAACATTTGCTTATCTAAATACAAGATATGGATAGGGCATCTTCAAAAACTCCAAGAGATCTGCAGAACATGGCATTCAAAGATGTTGTCTTAAATTAAGATTTTTTTGATATCGAGACATATTAGCTCCTAACAGCACCCCCTATTCTACTCCAAGTAGAAGATAAGCATCGAAGAATCTCCAGTGTGAGATGGTTGAATTAGTGGCAAGCCTATCTCTTGGCATGTAAAAACTCCTTGCTTCAACTGCAGACAGACTGCTGTCCAAAAAGGACCAAACTTGGTAGCAGGGAAGTCGACAGCCTAGCTCTGCCAAGACAGGGTAGGTAAGTCCTTCATAATCCCTGCTCTACAATCAATGTCTGTCAGAGAAACAGGACCAAAAGACTGAAGACTGATGCTGGAATGTATGGAGAGAAAATGGGAACTGTCCAGGCAGTCACTGGTATGTCATTTTTTACTTTTGGAAGCTGCAGGCCCTGCACTTCCTATATAATCAGATATATTTATCCCTCTCAGGTCTCTGAGGTGGTTGAAGAATAGACAGCTAGAGTCTCATAGTTAAATTTTGAGTTGTTTAGGAATCAAGAGGGCGTTCTAGATCTAAGAAGATGGTTATAATAGTGATGCAAGTTAGTATGAAAGCTGAGTCAGTTATAGAACTTTAAACTCATGGAGATGGTTAGATGGTAGAATGTTAAAGTCAGGGGCCAAATATGTATGAACTGGACATTGGGAAGGTATACTGGGCCATTTAACTCTCATAAATGTGGTATATTTATTTCTGTTGTTTTGTGTAGTATTTACTGTTATAAGAGAAGGGACCATTTGTTGGACTGAAAGGGGAAGCTGTTGGGGGGAAGAGGGTGGAAGGGTGGGACAGGAAGGGGGAATAGGGAAGGGTTTGTGACTGAGATGTAACTTGAAGAAGAAAAAGAAAAAAAAGAAAAAGAAAAAAAAGAAAAAAGAAGAAAAAGAAAAAGAAAAAAGAAAAAAAAGAAACTGAATATCCCATCATCCTCCTCTATGTATAGTTGATTTCTCAGATTTGTAAGTTTTTATACATCCTTTCATTGAATAAACATTTAATTAAATGGGCAAAAAAAGATTAATAATTTTTTCTCTCTCTCTCTGTGTGTGTGTGTGTGTGTGTGTGTGTGTGTGTGTGTGCATGTTTAGTGGAAGGTGTCAGATTTTCTAGGGATGAAACCAGAACAACACTTTACCTGAACAACAAACAAAAGAGAGATATTTAGATTTTGGTGATATTTTCCAGTAGTCACAAATAAGAGTTAGTAAGTTATCACTTTGGTGATTGTAACTAAGGTATCAAATGACTATGATGGAGTAAGTATTAAATGGCTATATGAGACCCTGTGAGCAGAGGACCTGCACTATTGCCAATCTATGCTTGAGAACTTCTGTGGCTATCCACAAGCATGACATTCCACATGTTCTGTAGTCCAAAGAGATGCATTCTAGATTATTTTTACTTTATGACACTGATGATATCATGTCCTTCATCTTCTCATTAAAGAACTCCAGCATACGAGTCTATGATTTATAATTATGTGGAAACTTCTTTAATTTAGTTTATTAGCATTGTAATTTTTATTGGTTGACTTTTGAAGGTGAATAGGCCTTGCATCCCTAGCACAGTCTCACTTGCTATATTGTACATTGTTGGATTTGGTTTGATAATAGTTTGTAAAGAATTTTGAGTGTTTAGTCATAAGATGTATTACCATGAAAATTTCTTTGTAATGTCTTGGTCTTGGTATTCTTGAAAAATATGTGTGGTCTGTGCTACTTACTCCCTCTTCTATATAATAGAAAAAAATCTGTATAGAATTGATTTTTTTTCTTGAATGTTGGATAGAATTTTCCAATAGACTGCATAATTTTTAAGGTCTCTCATGTTCTAGGGAGCCCCAGATGGCCCAGAGTGCTTCTTGAATAGGGGACCCTGGAAGGGGGTTGAAGAATGACCCACTATGGTCCTTGATAACATTCATGGCAACAGTGCATCTCAGGGGATCTGCTATTCTCCAGGAACCACTTGTCTAGCAACTTCTGACATCCTCCCACCCATTTCAGGACAGCATTTCCCCAGATGGAGTCTAAGTCTTTGGGCATAGTGGGGTAGAAGGTTTGGGTTCTAGCTATTATTTTTGAAACTTCAAAGTCTCACTAGTTCCTTCTGTATCTAGGCATGGGAACATAAGCTCTTTATGTCCTGAAGATGGAATGAAGAGCCACTTACAAAATGTCTCACAGAACAGTCAGAAATGATTTTAGAATTTTTTAAATGTACACTTTAATTATATATGTGTGTATGTATGCATGTATGTATGTATTTACATTTTTTTAAAAAATTTATTTTTTAAAAATACATACAAATCTTAAAATTTACCTACACAGTTGTATACTGCCTGAATCAGGAAATATTGATATATCCATCACTAAGAACGTTCATCACTTTTTATGTGGGTACATTCAAAGTTCTCTCTACTGTCTGCCTTCAAATGTAAAATGCCTGTATAACTCAGTCACAGTTGCTCAGGAACCTGAGAATGTACCCTGCCTATTCCACTGTACCCTAGTCCTCCAACATCATAAGCTTTCAATGAACTCTACTTCCTTTCTCAGAAAATGGAACCCTTTTACTTAGTCTATGAGGACCACCTTGGTAGAAAGACTGTTTGCCTAACTCTGAATCTGAGAAGAGCTTCCAAAAAGGAGTCCTAGAAACAAATGGAGCCCCTCTCCATCCATTCCCTCTCTGTCCCTTCTTACTCCCCCTTTCCTCATCCCTTCCCTTCCTTCTCTTCACTCTCCATGACTAATGCTTCCACCCTGAAAACAGCTGCATTACACATTACAAAGTGGAAATGATTTGTATATGGAAACAGTCTGTTCTAGGGTTTCAATTCTAGGGTTTTGCCAGATGCAGAGAGGACTCTCTTTGTTACTGAGCCTCCTGAGCCTTCCTGAGGTGAGTGGAATAAAGACAGCTATTCAAATTCTGCCAGTCTAGAACGATAGTTCTTTTTAATTGAAAAAAAAATGAGTCAGCTGCTTAGAAAATGCATCACTGATGATATTAGTACATCAGAGCAATTTCATCAGTCTGGGAAGCACATTTTTGGGAGGCAGGACTGACTAGCTAGGCACAAAGGAGAGAATATTAACAAAGCTGTCAGAGGTGATAGTGCTCTTTCAGTTCTGGACAGCAGAGGGAGCTGTTAGCTCCTAATCCTTAAATTCAAGGTTGGCAAGGAAGGCAAGCGACACTCTGTCTGGAAGCGTAAACTTGGCCCTTTCTTGGCAAAGTGAATTTGGTTCACTTCACTGGAAGAACTAGAAGGGCAACACATGATTAATTACAATGAGAGCAGGTACAACACATAAGTATCTTGCCTTGAGACAGACACTGATTTTATATGTACTTTGTGAATTTTAACAAATTAAATTCTCCCAATAGCAGTATGAAGAGGTAATATCCCTTTATGGGAATGAGGAAACTGAGGCTCAATGTGATTAAATGACTTCTCCAAGGCCCTACAGTAATTGACAGGGATGGGATTTGAACTGAAGTCTCTCTCCTGGCTCCCAAGTCTCAATTCTTAATTATGAATGACAGTTTATACATACACATTTGATACCATTTAATTGAGATCAGTTGATATGTGGTAAGTACTTTTTCTTACCACTGTTTCACACACATGCACGCAACACACACACACACACACACACACACACACACACACACACACACACATACACACACACGGAGGAAGAAGTAGAGGATGAAAAAAAAGAGGTGAGGACAGAAGAGGAAAGGTAAGGACAGAAAACTTTAGACAGAGAATGAGCAACTTGTTTCAAGTCTTCAGGTATTGAAGTGTACTAAAGACATTTCACTGCTAGCACGTGAAGTACATCTTATGGTTCTATGTTCTTTATCACTGATCAATAATGCAGAATACCTAGCAAGTTTGACCCAGGTGCAAACCTTCTACCTCTAAGGATAGTGCTGATAATTATTCTGTTGGGCCCTACAACCCTTCTTCTATGCTAGATTTTGCTTTAGGTGATCATGAGATTTAGAGCCTGGAGATACATCACCTAAACTCACCTCTCCTTTAGCTTTGGTCACTGAGTCAGAAACACACAAAAACAACTATTGTTTTCACACATTACAACAACACTGTTGTGTCCAGAAGATAACATTTCATGGCACTTCTTTTCTCCTCCTCCTCTGTGATGTTCCCTGAGTTTGGTCAGAGGATGTTAATACAGATACTCCATTTATGACTGAGCACTCACAATCTCTTATTCCCAGCACAATGAATCTCTGCATTGTTTCCTACTGTAAAAAATGTTTCTCAAACCAACATTAAGAAAAGCACAGATCTGTGCTTATAAACATAAATATTTAGAAAGTAGTTTAATGATATTACCACTAAGAAGATGAAAATGGTAGATTCTTCTGTAGTACCTATGACCTCCCCAGCAGTACCAGCCATGAGTTCTCTGCTGTGGAGTAGGTATTGAATCTAATTAGAAAATGTATTGTTATCACCACAACAGACATGCCACCTAGTGGGTGTAACTTGCCTTTTAGGCCAATAATGTGGCAGTCAATCATTTCAGATCTTGGGAAAGCTTCTTCCAAATATCATGCTCCAATTGAACCAAACTCCAAGCAGTGAAGTAATTTGCCCTTGCCATTAAGATAGTATATTGGGAATCCAGAACATAAGTCTGATTTTCTAGTTCTTTTTCTAAGATCAGATTATATCAATATGATCTCACCTAGAAGTGATTCTCTTCCCTTGTCTAGCTCCAGGGCAGTGTCAGGACTTAACAAGGAATTATCCTATTTCATATGATAATCCTCCACCATAACAAAACACAGTTATTGAAAGCTTTTGTGTAAACACAATTTCTAGGCCAGTGACTCCATTTGGAAAGTATTTGAATAGTTGGTATTCTGAAAAGAGTCTGTGTTTGGCAAAAAAGTCTTAGCTTTCTTGCATATAAATTATATGACCTCAGTCAAATCTTCCTCAGTTTTTTCATCTGTCAAGTGTGCATCTCATGTATTTATTGGTTTGCTCCAGTTGTGTAATGAAGCACATACTATGGAAATAGGGCCTAGAAGATTATCAAGTTCATGCAGAATCCAAGTCAATGTGACTCTCTCATCCTTCTGTCTAGCAAATATTTTTCTATCCACTCTCATTACATAGTAACTAATAACAGTGGGCAATCTTTATCACTAATGTGAAATCCATCTGGGAGAACCCTTCTCCCTACATCAGGACTAATCAACAGCGCCTTGTGACCCAACTCTGTCCTGCTATGAGCTCATAGGAACAGATGGAAAATGGGCTTGGCAGATGGAAAAACTCCATTTTCTGACAGGAATTATTTATTTGTAAAGTTGGAACCGCTCGGAGTGACTATTTTGTATTAAGAGGATGAAATATTGTTAGATTCGCAATGGGGCCATGGAATTAACTAATGCACTGTGACTACTAGTGTCCCTGTGAGGCAGGGAGACGGAATAATAATGAAGCTTTTAAAAATGGTCCAAACACATAAATTATTTACTCAGCGTGTGTCAACCATTCCCTTGAAGCTTTTTCTGCTGATGGTATTATCCTTCATACCCTTCCTGTGAAAGACACTGCTCTTTGTGACTGAGTTATTACAAAACATCAGCATTGCAAAGCACATAGTTACCATGAGGAGACTTGTTTACAATTAGCCACTGTGTGTGCTACTTTTCATGCTCATAGTCAACCTTTCCCACGGTTGTGCAGAGCAAGGTCTTCAAAACTTCACAGATGAAAAAGAGAAAGTTCAATGGCATTGATTTCTCCAGGTCATGCCATTAGCATGAAACTGGGTTTTCCTTGCCTTTGCTTTTGCATATCTGGCCTGTTACCCCACATGACAATCAAAACCTTAATCTAACCACATGATACCCCTGTGCTCTTTATCTGGCATCTTAAAGAATATTCAGGGATTCTCCACTTCCTCTGCATTGGATACTTGTCTTTCACCTGGGTCATCATCTCTTTGCAAACAGTTCAGTTTCTAGAGTAGAGAGTGGATCTCTGACTCAAAAATTTGACTTGCTCTACATAGAATATTCACATCTGCTATCCATGGGCCTCAGCTAATCCACTCTGGCCAGTGGCTTTCCTTTGTCTAGCCTGGATTGGGTCATTCTCTAGGAAATATTCTCTGATGGCAGGCATACCCCTGTTACTGTGCCCTGCATTACAGTTGATCTTCCTGGCATTCTTTCACATGTTATTAACATAACATACTGTTGTACTGAACACGGTAACTGTCCAATTTTACAAAGCCTGTAAGCCATTTATTACCCATTACTATGTGGAAGAATTCCAGTGTGAAACAAATGTTATTTTCTAAACAGATGAATGAATGGATGGACTGATAGACAGACAATAGTGACAAATGCATTCTTCTAAAACATTCACAGGTTATGTCTGCAGTAGTTGTGATGGCCTTAGATTAAAAAGTAGCTACTATTTTTTTGATAGGAGCTAGCTACTAATGCCTCTTTGGGAGTCTGAAAAATGTTGAGGGAAATTGCAGTCTTGTTTGGGTAGTACTATTAGAGTGAGGAAGATGTGTTAGGAGAGAAGCAGTAGTATTGGACACATAAATTTTTACTCTGTAAGTACCAGAGTGCAAAGTTATCAACAGGTTAATTCAAAACTAGTCAGTATTGGTTAAGTGTCAAAGGTAGTCAGTGGTGTTTTGAAAATAACATTATAAAATAAGTCTGAACACAGCTTTGGAAACCCTTTCAAACTTTCACTGTTGCCTAATATATAGTAGGCAATCATCAAATAGTTATTAAATGGTAAAATATGAAATATGCAGACTGAGTTCCTCTTTTCCACTCAGTGACAGAAGAGGTAGATGCCTCAGAAGGAAGATACTTTTAAGATATTCCTGATCACTACAGAGCAGCTCAGGCTGGGAGTAACCACATGTTCCATAGCCGAGAGCCTTTGTAGTTCATGGCTAGTCTGCTTTTGTAGAGCCTTACCATGTTATTTATAAGATAGAAGTCATTCCACCTCATAGGCCCACAGTAGGTATCCAATCGTGAGTGTCCTTCTTTTATTCTTGGAATCTGTGAGTCCTGGCGGAGGTAACTAATAGGAAACAAATCACAGAACCTTAATGCTGTATGGGACCAGCATTCCTTGCATCCTGCCAGGCAGGTTTTGCCTGACCTAAGAAGATGGTTAATAGATTATAGTATAACTATTATGTCTAACGAGAATGACAACAAGAAAAATTGTGTAGAAATGGAAAAAGGAGAATTATAGAGAAAGAGGCAGAGAAACTTTTCTGTCTCTATCTCCTCTGGAGCCTCTAGTTTAGTCATAAAACTTCTCTGATCTGCATTATCCTCAGCTGCACATAGTCACCATTTTTTCTTCTGATCCACCTACTTTGGCACATTGTTATGTGTCATTCCAAGGCAAGGAACACACAAACACGCACTAGATGATACATAGATTGCCTAACTGACTGGTCAGAAACCAATCTTTCTGGGTAAATGGGGGAACAACAAGCCTAAATCTCTCCTTTCAAGGTACAATGTGAAATTTTAGGTTGAGAGCTCCCATTGTGTGCTGGGCTTTGTTGGTATCTAACTGAGAAATAGCAGAGCCTGGTTTAGATGAGGTCTTCTGGATCTCAAATCACCTGGGGAAGATTTTAGTGTGTTTACTAGTATGACAGCGACTGTAATAGTGTATCATATCTAGAGGCAGTGGTGTTCCCCTCTCCATTTCTGCATTGGTGTTGAGGTGTTCAGAACCGACAACCACTCAGATTCTTCATAACCAAATAGTCTGTCATCAGTAATATGTACTGTTTAGAAATGACCACCTATCTTTTCCATCACAGATAGTTTCTCAGGCATCTGCTTCTGAGGACAGGAAGCTACTGATCGTATTAGGAGTCAAGTTCATTCATACAGTAGTTCAGGTTGTTAGTACATTTTCTTTAGGTTGAATCAAAGCACATCTCTCCACAACTTCTTGTACCCCTCCTCACACTAGGTCTGGTCCTTAAAGAGCAGAGTCTCTTTCCTATTCACCTTTCTATTACTTCATTCTTTTTCCTAGATGCTGAAATAAGGGTAGGTTGAGTCAAGCTGTATAAAGGGCAGGTGTTGATAACAAAGGCCAGCCCTCATGGGAAATTGAAATGGATAAAACACTAGGCTGGTTTGTAGTACACCTCACACATAGAAGGTTAAAAATGGAGGCCATCATTTGGGTTATAGAAAGTTTTTTAAAGA
>CAJQZJ010028775.1:15684-34938 GCA_907164525.1 Lophiomys imhausi | reverse complement strand
TTTTTTTTTTTTTAAGAGAACCCCAGAAAGGAGTTACAAATAAACGAAGGGGGAATGTTCACAAACATTAAGGTGCTGAATGAAAACTAGCAGTATGGGACAACAGCATGGCTTCTAACCTGTATAAATGCACAGGAATAAATAACAAGTAACACATTGACAAGGAGTATACACACATGCTCCTTACAAGCTCTGCCCTGAGTGAGAGCTAGACCACCAATACCCTAACAGCATACATGCCTATCTGGTGCTCAGATTGATTTTTCTAGTAACTATCCTCTACTAAAAGAAACAAATATCAAGAATGAACAGGAAAATACAAGATGAATATACCAACAAGAGGTGAAGCATACAAAAATGAGAAAATGGCAAAGCTTCTGAAAAGGATGCTATCTTAAGGAGGTCATATCTGGAATAATATGGGCACCAAATAAAAAGCAAGGCATTGGGGCAGCAGAGATGGTTCAGTAGTAAGAGCACTTGTTGCTCTTACAGAGGACCTGGGTTCAGTCCCCAACACCAACATGGTGGTTCTCAAGCATCTGCAATTCCATTTCCAGGGGATCCTGTTGTAGGATATTTGATCACATTGTGAACTCAGAGACTGTGAACTGGAAAAGCCTGTTTTGTGTTGTGGTGTGGCTCAGTCTCAGTACACATCGTTAGCCAGAGCTTTCTGTTTATTGTAGAGAAGTAGTTGTAGGCTGGGCAGTGGTGGTGCACGCCTTTAATACCAGCACTTGGGAGGCAGAGGCAGGCGGATCTCTGTGAGTTCGAGGCCAGCCTGGTCTACAAAGCGAGTCCAGGACAGCCAGAGCTGTTATACAGAGAAACCGTCTTGGAAAAAATAAAAATAAAAAAGTAGTAGTTGTGGGCTCAGTCCTAGCATACAACTTTAAACCAAGAGCTTTCTATAAACAAGATTAAATAAAGTTAACCTTAGGTCATGAGGCGGAGCAAGAAACCAGTTGACAGGGAATGAACATAAGGAAAAAACCACAGAGAAGGAGAGGAAGTCCTGAGGACAGAGAGACATGTAAGAAGTACAAAGGAGGGACATTGAGTTTGAAGGTATTTAAGACTGTGTGCAGATGAAGGGGCTTTTCCCTTCTGGGACATGAGCTGAATAGAAAGGTCAGCTGGGCGCTTTCTCTACCTCTTTGAGCTAGCAGGCTTTCACCCCAGAATGTGGCTCCCAAGTTTTTAATGGTAATATCAAACATTTGAGGTTTTGTTTAAAAACAACAACAACAAGGCCCTCTTGTGACCTCTGCAATCACCAAGCATGCACATGATGGACATATTAATAAATGAAAGCAAAACATATACAAAATAAAAAATGAATAAACATTGAAAAAAACAAAAACAAAACCCACGCCCAGCATGGTGGCGCACGCCTTTAATCCCAGCACTCGGGAGGCAGAGGCAGGCATATCTCTGTGAGTTCGAGGCCAGCCTGGTCTACAAAGTGAGTCCAGGACAGCCAGGGCTTGTTATACAGAGAAACCCTGTCTCAAAAAAACAAAACAAAACAAAAAACCCCCCACACAGGTTATAGACTGGATATCACTACTGAATAAAATGGGAAACCATGAGTACACCTGATAGGAAAAAATAAATGGTAGAGCAGGCATGGTGGCACCTGCCTCTAATTCCACTCCTCAATAAACTGAAGACAGGATCATAAATTCAAGGCCAACGTCTCAAAAAAAGAAAACAAGCTGTACAAACACTCTTAATCCCAGCACTCAGAAGAATAGTTCGGTCTACATAGAAAGTTCCAGGCCAACCAGAGCCACATAGTAAAATCTTGACTCAAATAAAACAAAACAAAATAAACAACAAAAACAAAAAAGAAAGTAATCAGTCAATAAATGGGAGGAAAGAAGCCAAACTGCCCATAAACTCTACCGCATTAATTAGTAAATACAAAAATTCTTTCTCAACTGGGCATAACAGTATGTATGTTGGCAGGCTGAGCAGGAGGATTACCTCTAGTTCAAGGCTTTCCTGCCATACACAGCAAGGCAGATTCCTATTCCCACTTACCTGTGTCCTGTCTACTCAATTACCTTTCAAGCAAATCTAATGTCCCTTTGGTTGAAACTCTCCTACAAGTGAACTTGTCCTGCTCTGAGACAGTGAAAGCATAGCTCCTGGGGAGCTACAGTAAGGACAGAATCCAGAGACATAGGCTTTCTTACACTTTCAGTTGCTGATCCCTTTTAGCCCATCGGCACCGTGCAAAGCCTTTAGGCAGACTTGGTTCCTCTATTTCCCAGGCCTCCTGGAATCCTAAAGCAGTGGTCAGCTGCACGGTCCAACACTCGACCCTTTCAGGTCTACCATTCATCTACTCTTCCCGCTTTTAAAATACAAGCAACAACTACTACTTAGCATATCAGAAATCAGTCTCTGAAGCTGCCTTCCTTCTAGCTTTACGTGATTTGTCCACATCCTCTCAAATTTCATTTCGTCCATTTCTAACTTTACTATCAAGTTCAGAACACTATAAAATCCTTAAAATGGTTTCCTTACCCCACCATCTTCCAGTTTCACAGTATTTCTGGCCAGGTACTGCTAGCACACACCATGTGCCCATAAATATAACTACTATTATTCTGATTATCTCAATCTTCCTACCAACACTATGAGCTAATGCCTCCATGTAACAAATGGACAAATACATATAACAATCACAGAACTGAACTCTCCCTCAATTTCCTCTTGTCAAATAATCTTATCAGAAGCAGCTCTAAAATTTAATTCTGTACAGTTTAAAAGTAAGAAACGTGAAGCATGTTAAGGACAATAACTAAACACAGATTCTCAAGGCCACAGAGAATTATTACTACTGACAAAAAAGGAAACGGATTCCTTCTATCAGATTCCTACCATTCTTTTATTTTGCTATGTAGCCCAAACTAACCTCAAATTCCTGCCTCAGCCTCCTGAGTGCTGAATAACAGGCATGCACCAACATCCTAGCCTTAATTTTTATCCTTCTTAAGAGAAATTAAACAGCTGGGCGGTGGTGGCACACGCCTTTAATCCCAGCACTTGAGAGGCAGAGGCAGGCGGATCTTTGTGAGTTCGAGGCCAGCCTGGTCTACAAAGCGAGTCCAGGACAGCCAGAGATATTCAGAGAAACCCTGTCTTGAAAAACCAAAAAAAAAAAGAGAAATTAAACAAGTTTTAATTTGAAGAATATAAATTAATGTATACTGCAAATGGTCTTTTTTATGTGAGACTAGAGCCTTGCTGAAAACAAAAGTTTTTCAACTGCTGTGTGAGGTTTTTGTTTTTTGAGACAGGGTTTCTCTGTGTATCTCTTGCTCTCCTGGACTGACTTTGTAGACTAGGCTGGCCTTGAACTCACAGAGATCCACCTGCGTCTGCCTCCCAAGCGCTGAGATTAAAGGCGTGCACCACCACACCTCCTGACATGAGTTTGGATTTTAAGTGCCAAAGATTGAATTCATGGTCTCATGCATGTTAGACAAGAACTCTAGCGTTAAGCTATATCCTCAGCCCAAAGATGTTTGAAATTTATAGGTTCTACACTCCTATCATATATTTCATCTATTAGACAGTAAATTAAGATACTGTTGGGGCAGGAGTATTGGAAAAGGAGTAAAATTCTAAACACACTGAAATGGAGTTTCCCCATTATCAACCCCATATTTAAGTCACCCTCCTTCCCAAATATTGGGCCATATTAAATCATGAGAGAGGCTGGGTGTGGTGGTGCACGGCTTTAACCCCAGCACTCAGGAAGCAGAGGATCTCTTAGTTCAAAGCCAGACTGATTTACAGGGTGAATTTCAGGACAGCCAGGGCTACACAGAAAAATCCTGTCTTGAAAAACTAAAATAAGAGAAAGAAAAACAAAAAAGCAAAAAGAAAGAAATCATTGGATATATTCTCAAATGGAAAGGTTCTTTTGTCAATATACAAGCAAGTGCTACTCAAAAAGAAGTCTGAGGCACAAACACATAGATTCAAAGATAATTAAAAAAAATACCACCCATCATTGTAAAACAAGCATGCAATTAACATATAACACCACCACCACAGAAACTGACTTGACACAGGGCACACAGCAGACACATGGATCCTACTTTCTTGGAGAACACTTTTCTGATTTTAAACCAGAAAAGCTAAACCTTGTTTAAGTTATTTAACATCTTGCTTTTTAAATTGTGTGTATGTGCCTGTGCATGTATATGTGTATATGACCATGTGTGTACATCTGCGTGTACACATGTAGGTATGTGGACAGATGACTGCAGAGGCCAGAGACATCAGATCTCCTGGAGCTAGAGTTACAGGTGGTTGTGAACTGCTTTATATGGTACTGGGAATAGAACCCGAGTCCTCTGGAAGAACAGTACGTGCTCCTAACTACTGAGTTATCTCTTAGTTTTATTGTTAAATGTAGTTAATAGCAAATGCTATTAAAATTGTTCTATAAGCCGGGCGTGGTGGCGCACGCCTTTAATCCCAGCACTCGGGAGGCAGAGGCAGGCGGATCTCTGTGAGTTCGAGGCCAGCCTGGTCTACAAAGTGAGTCCAGGACAGCCAGGGCTACACGGAGAAACCCTGTCTCGAAAAAAAAAAAAAAGAAAAAAAGAAAAAAATTGTTCTACGAAACACTTATTATAGTGGCTACTACACAGAACTGCACAAATATTTGTAAACTAACTATTCAAATGATTCTAAGATTGCAATTGAGTGAGAAGTACGCCTCTGGAAGAACAAACTATTGTACTTAGACAACACAGCCAGAGGTCAATTACAATTCATGCTATGCATTTTGAAATTAAGTCATCTTTCTAGCAATGATATTATTACCTACTCAAAATTATAATTCAAAAGATGGAGGGCTGGAGAGATGGGTCCTGGGTTCAAACTCAGCACCCACATGGCAGCTCACAGCTGTCTGTAATTGCCAGAAGTGGTGGCGCACACCTTTAATCCCAGCACTCGGGAGGCGAAGGCAAACAGATCTCTGTGAGTTCAAGGCCAGCCTGGTGTACAAAGTGAGTCCAAGACAGCAAGAGATACATAGAAACCCTATCTCAAAAAAACAAAAACAAACAAAAGATTTAAACAAAGAAAGAGGCAGGTATCTTTTTTTTTTTTGGTTTTTTTGAGACAGGGTTTCTCTGTGTAGCCCTGGCTGTCCTGGACTCACTTTTGTAGACCAGGCTGGCCTCGAACTCACAAAGATCCACCTGCCTCTGCCTCCCGAGTGCTCGGATTAAAGGCGTGCGCCACCACCGCCCGGCGAGGCAGGTATCTTAATGTCTATAACACCTCCCCTACTAGTTGCTCAAGTCTGGGTCAGAAGAACTAGGAAAGACCACCTTGGAATCTTATGCGCACACTGGGTTAGGCCAAACGTCACATTAAGGCTACACACACCAGAACCTTATACCTGAGGGGCTGGTCTTCCAGAAAATTATTTCAATTATTTCCCTTCCATTTCAAACATATAATCTATTAGCCATTTCTACCACAAAAGATTTACATAATTTTGGAGTTGTAATTTTAAACTGCCTTGGTTACCTTCTCCTACTAATGGCAAATACCAAATGCTTTGTCCTTTCTACCATTCATTCATTCATTCATTTGTCTTCAGTACTGAGGACCAAACCCAGACCCTATATACTAGCCACGCTGTATACCATACCCCAGTCCTTCAAACACTTTTTAATGAGAACGTTTTAATATATTGTGAGATACATCTGCCTAGCAACAAGTGATAAACTTATGTTATCCTACTTATGTTCCCATGGATACAGTCATGAACAGTGCTGGGCAGCTGTAGAAATCAAGAAAAGAATCCCAAGAGGATCATATCCTCAACTTGGGTAGAAAGCAATGATCTCAAGGTAAAAATATCATATACTATATCTCATTAGAATCCACTTCTCCTTGCCCCACAAATCCCAAAACAAATTTTCATTATGATCTCCCTTCTTAAACCTGTTGCTGCCCACAGTTTCAGCACTGACCTCTGTGCCCAAATTGACAATAACCTCAGGCTTTTGGCATGTGTTCTACTCCCAGAATTGGTACACAGATTTCTTAGAATTTAGGAGGTAGTAAATTTGTCAAAATGACTTCAAAACAAGGTAGAAACCACTTTTACATTGTAAATCTGTAATCTGGAAGAAAGATAAATGCTTTTATTGGCTTTGTAAACCCAACTTTTTTTCTAAGCACTGACATTTGAAGAAAGAAGTGCATAATCCAAATTTTGGAAAACACAATTGCTTTAAGCTTAAATATTTCCAGTGCTTAAAATGAAAATTAGCCAGGCAGTGGTGGCACACCCCTTTAATCCCAGCACTCAGGAGGCAGAGGCAGGTGGATCTCTGAATTCAAGGCTACCCTGGTCTACAGAATGAGTCCAGGACAGCCAAGTTTACACAGACAAACCCTGTCTTGAAAAACCAAAAAAAGGCTGGGTATGGTGGCGCATGCCTTTAATCCCAGCAATGGGGAGGCAGAAGCGGGTGGATCTCTGTGAGTTTGAGGCCAGCCTGGTGTACAGAGTGAGTTCACGACAGTTAGGGATACACAGAGAAATCCTATCTTGAAAAAAACCAAAAAAAAAAAAGAAATAAAAAGCAAAACAAAAACTAAGTTCTGACAAAACAGCCACAGAAAACCAATGAACACAACAATTTTGTTGAATGTTTTTTTTTAATTTGGTAGGATCCTGTTATGTGGCCCATAATGGTCTCAAACATGTAATTCCACTGCATTCACCTCTTTGATGAAGGGATTATATGCTGGTCACCATACTTGGTAAATAACTTTTTCATAAACTGCAAAAATACTAATTTTAAAAAAATCATCTTTCAACCGGGCGTGGTGGTGCACGCCTTTAGTCCCAGCACTTGGGAGGCAGAGGCAGGCGGATCACTGTGAGTTCGAGGCCAGCCTGGTCTACAAAGCAAGTCCAGGACAGCCAGAGATACACAGAGAAACCCTGTCTCGAAAAACCAAAAAAAAAAAAAAAAAAAAAAAATCATCTTTCAGGGGCTGGAGAGATGACTCAATGATTAAGAGCACTGTCTGCACTTGCAGAGGTCCTGAGTTCGATTCCCAGCAACTATATGGTGGCTCACAAACTGGGATCTGATGTCCTCCTCCAACATGCCAGGTGTATGAAGATAGTGCACTCATATATGCAAAATAAATAAATAAATCTTTTTAAAAAATCATCCTTCTCACCGGGCGTGGTGTCGCACGCCTTTAATCCCAGCACTTGGGAGGCAGAAGCAGGCAGATCTCTGTCAGTTCAAGGCTAGCCTGGTCTACAAAGTGAGTCCAGAGTAGCCAAGGATACACAGAGAAACCTTGTCTTGAAAAAAAACCAAAAAGCAACTTTTAGCTAGGTTGACAGTGCATACCAGCACTGCAGAGGCTGAGGTTCTGAGATCAGGGCACTGAGAGCTCAAAGTCATAGACGACAGAGATGGATCCTGAGGCAGCCTGGGCTATACTGTGAGACCTTGCCTGAAAAAGAAAAACATTTCAGGTCAACTTTTGCACAAACACAGCATCTCACCATCAAAAGAAGAACATGTGCCCAGTACGTGTCACAGAGTTAGCTAGTCCCTGCTGGCCTGGGATGCCACGGGGTGGCCTTCAAACTGCAGCGCTCCTCCTGCTTCTGCTTCAAGCTCTGGCATTACAGCATAAGCCCTATGCCCAGCAACTTCTTCCTTTAATACACAGATTGTTTTATAATCAATAAAAATTGAATAAAATGAGCCAAGTAACAAACAGAGAAAAAAAAAAACCCAATGGTCCATAAACATGAAAGATGCTTAAATTCACTAGCTAAAAGGATTGAACTTACTCTAAAAGTAAAATGCACTGTCAACATGTGCAAGAAATCAAAAGAAACCTCTGTGGAGGGAATTCAGGGCCTCATATATATAAATCCACAGCCATTCTGTTCTGCAGAAAAGTTAACCCAAGAGAGCACAATACTTGTAATTTAGAGTACTATAAACAGAAAATGCCCATCTGTAGGGTCAGATTATGGTTATATCCACACAACACTATGCTGTCTGTATACAATGCTCTCTGTGATGGGGCATTATCCTAAGAATGCAAAGAAACTGATTTCCATTCCCAGCACCAAAGAAGAAAAAGGGAAAAATGGGCTTAACAAGTTGACTCAACAAATGTAGTTCCCAAGCAAGCTTGATGACCTGAGTTCAACCCTGAACCCATATCAGAAGGAGGCATGCAAGTCCCAAAAGCTGTCCTCTGAGCCCCACACATCACCAAGCACAAGCACTCACTCACACCACACACCAATATACATAAATAGAAGAATGATCAATAAAATTAAAAAACTAACAATACAGCTAACATTAGCTCATTTCTTCATACATCTTCATAAATAATAAATATATTTTAAATTATTTTCTATCAGGAGCCTTTGGGAGAAATGGGACAGAGCAGTCATCTTAGAAATTAGAAGCAATCAAATCCCATGCAAAAGAATCCACACATCAAGCCAGGCGTGGTGGCGCACACCTTTAATCCCAGCACTTGGGAGCCAGAGGCAGGCGGGATCTCTGTGAGTTCGAGTCCAGCCTGGTCTACAAAGTGAGTCCAGGACAGCCAGGGCTTGGTTACACAGAGAAACCCTGTCTCGAAAAAACCAAAAAAAAAAAAAAAAAAACCACACATCTGACTGAAAAACACATTTAGCCAAATAATAGAAAGGCAGCAATCTGAGAATATGTATTTGCAACATTTCACTAAGGATTTACTATTTCAAACTGATTAGAGAGCCAAAGGTGAGCCAGCCGTGGTGGCACACACCTTTAATTCCAGTGCTGGGGAGGCAGAAGCAGGCAGATTTCTATGAGTTCAAGGCCAGCCTGGTCTACAAAGTTGTCCAGGACAGCTGGGTTATTACAAAAAGAAGCCCTGTCTCAAAAAAATAAATAAATAAACGAAAAGAAAGCCAAGGTGCCCTTTTTTAGTGGAAAAGGACATAAAGACAAATCATAAAAGAAAATAAGTTTCCCACCACCTGTAGAACCTGGAAAAATATATAATAACAAGACATTGTGCAAATTAATTTTTTCCTAATGTAAGCAAAAGACACAGTAAGCCAAGCGTGACAGAACAAACCTATAATACAGTGTTCAGGAGGCTGAGGAAAGAGGATCTCAAATTTCAGACCAGCCTGAATTATACTGCAAGATATTGCTTCCAAAAGCAAAAATAATATATAGTAAACATAGTCAATGTCCCCACAACACAATGCTGGTGTAAACACTGTATGTTTCTGGGAAAGCACACTAGAAATACATATACAGAACTCTAAAGACATTGATATGCTTGAGCTAGTAATTAACTTCACTTTGGGGAACCTAAGAAAACAAGTTGAAAATATTCAGGTTTTATGAGAATATGGAAATTCACTTCAAAGTGCTTATAAAATATGAGAAGCCAGGTCAGAGACGGGCTCACTGAGCAAGCCTGAACGATCCTACTTCTATCCCCGGGAACCACATGGTAGGAAAAAATAGATTCCTGAAGTTGTCCTCTGACCTCCACACCCACACCATGATTGCCAGTGTGTAAACACACACACACACACACACACACACACACACACACACACACACACAGAGAGAGATGAAAAGTAAACAACCCTATGCTAATGGATGAAAGTTTTTTTTTGTTTTTTGTTTTTTAGGTTTTGAGACAGGGTTTCTCTGTGTATCCTTGACTGTCCTGGACTCACTCTGTAGACCAGGCTGGCCTTGAACTCACTGAGATCTGTCTGCCTCTGCCTCCAGAGTGCTGGGATTAAAGGCGTGGGTCACCACGTCCAGCGGATGATAGCTTTAAATATATTCTTATCACTCCCCTGAAGTATTTCAACAGCATTCTCTCATAAGAACTTAATTCCTGATGTATACTTTGCTCAGTGTCCTATATGGTCCCTAGGACAGAGCCTACATGTACTAGATTCTCATTTAAAAGGTTCTGCACTGCCAAGCTGGGGAGATGGCTCAGATGGAAAAAGGCCTGCCATGCAAACATGAGGACCTGTCAGATCCCCAGCACCATGTAAAAGCTAGACACAGCAGTCTGAGTCTGTAACCCAGTGCAGTGAGACAGAGGCAGGCAGATCCCACTGGCTTGCTGACCAGCCAATGAACAGTGAGCGTCAGGTTCAGTGAGAGACTCTTACTTAAAAAATTAAGGTAGAATGGTTAGAGAGATGGCCCAGCAGTTAAGAATATGAGACTGTTCTTTACAGTAACAAGATCAAGTAGCTCAAACTGCTTGTAAACTCCAGCTCCAGGGGATGTGGTATCCTCTCTAGTATCCATGGGAACACATTCCTGTGTATGCACATGTATAGACAGACAGACAGACACACACACAGTTTGTTATTTGAGACAGGGTTTCTCTGTGTAGCCCTGAGTTCCAGCCTGGTCTACAAAGCCTGTCCAGGACAGAGAGACATACAGAGAAAGCCTGTCTCAAAAACAAGCAAAAGCAAACACAAGGTGAAGAAGCAACTAAAGAAGCTATCCTACAGTGACCTCGACCCTCACAGACCCTTGTATAGTGAGCACGTCCTTGCGTGCAGTTCCAGTATTTTAGACTGTATTTTAGAGCTGCTGCAGCTAGGTAGGAGGCTGAGTCCGCACCACTTGAGGCAAGGTCAGTATCTGCCTGAGCACAGAGTTAGTGAGACTCTGTTCTAAACAGCGCTGAGTCAGGAAAACAGTCCCCTGCAGCCCAGTGAGCCCACTCTGACATACTCTCCTCCTCCTGTCCTTCTCCATCTACAACTGCTCTATTACTCTCTGCCTTAAACTTTTCCAATGTCATGCACTCAAGAGCAATGATTTTCAAAAGTAGAGAATGCAATTTTTTTTTGGGGGGGGGGGGTTCGAGACAGGGTTTCTCTGTGTAAGAGCCCTGGCTGTCCTGGACTCAATTTGTAGATCAGGCTGGCCTCGAACTCGCAAAGATCCGCCTGCCTCTGCCTCCCAAGTGCTGGGATTAAAGGCGTGCGCCACCATGCCCGGCTAGGATCTCTCTTTGTAACAAGTTCTGGCTGTCCTGGACCTCTCTTTGTAGCCCATATTGGCCTCGAACTCAGAGATCCCCCTGTCTCTGCCTCCCGAGTGCTGGGATTAAAGGTGTGCACCACCACACCCAGCTAACTCAAATATTTTAAAATTACTAATCCTGGCAGTTGGTAACATGACTCACTAATATTTTATTTTATTTTTTTGATGTTGAAGTTTTTTCAAAAGCAAAAACACACTTATTTAGGAAATTTGAAAGTGTGGTAATCTGTAACAGAGAAAATGCCCAGTGTCTATGCACTTTCCCAGTGTAAGGAGTCCTTCACTTCCTTATATAGTGAGTCCTAAGAGCATGCAGGGAAGCGAAATGTGTGAAAAGCAAGGTGACAGACACCCATGAGGGAAACTGGGTTCTTGAAAAGCACAAATATCTAATCGTACATCATCCATCTTCTACAGAAGGGAATTCATTTATAAATTTTAGGTTTTTTTTTTTAAGTGCATGAGTGGTTTGCCTACATGTACATGTGTATATGACTTGTGTGCCTGATTCCTGAGAGCAGCAAAAGGCACTGAATCCCCCTGAACTGGAGTTACAGACAGTTGCAGGGGCTGGGAATCAAACTCAGGTCCTCTTTAAGAGCACCAAGTAAACCAGGCATGGTGGTGCACGTCTTTAATCCCAGCACTTGGGAGGCAGGGGCAGGCGGATCTCTGTGAGTTCAAGGCCAGTCTGGTCTAAAAGTGAGTCCAGAACAGCCAGGGCTACACAGAGAAACCCTGTCTCGAAAAACCAAACAAAAAGAAAGAGCAGTAAGTACTCTTAACCTGCTGAGCTGTCTCTCCAACCAAATATCAGGTCTTTAAATTGCTACATCTCCTTCACAATGAAAGGGCCAACCAACCAAAGTGCCTATCTATGGTAAAGCTGAGTGCTCGTTAGCTTTGTCTCAGATAGAGTTCACAGGACTTACATCTGAAGTGATTGGTGTCAGTGCTTCCAGTTTTCTCTTGTTATGTTCTCAGTAAGACAAAAAAATGTGGGTTTCAATCTTCGTTTTCTACAAAAACTCCCCTACCCCCCTTTTTTGAGACAAGATTTCTCTGTGTAACAGTTCTGGTTGTCCTGGACTCTCTTTGTAGACCAGGCTGGTCTCGAACTCAGAGATCCGCCTGCCTCTGCCTCCCAAGTGCTGGGATTAAAGGTATTCGCAACCACACCAGGCATCAAAACCTTTGATTTCTTTCTTTTATTCTTTTAAGATTTATTTCTATGTATATGGGGGTTGCATCTGCATGTACCCCTACATTCCAGAAGAGGGCATCCGATCCCACTACAGATGGTTGGGAGTCACCATGTGGTTGCTGGGAATCAAACTCAGGACCTGTGGAAGAGCAGCCGGTGCCCTTAATCGCTGAGCCATCTCTCCAGCCCCCAAACCCTTTCTTAAGGAATATTTATATTTAATATTCAGACACTTAATTTTCAAAGGTAGATGAAAGCTCAGATACTGAAGTATGCATGGACTGTAACGGGATAAGATGCCTGTAGCGCCAAGCCCAAACTCTCAAATCACTAGTAGTGCTCTTACAGAAACAGTAATGCTATGGAAACTGAATTGCTGCCAAGCAAGCAGAAAGCCAAGCAGCAAATCGGAATGAGAGCGTATCAGCTGATGAACAAAATCCCAGTGCAGTTTAGGAGTGTTGATATAAATGGCAAACATGCTGCTGAAAATGACTAGAAGACAAAGTGCAAACAAGGTTGGTTACTAAAAGGAATATCCTTTCCCCAACCCATTCTAAGCAAAACATGAGATCCAACACAGAGGGTATTTAATTTTTATTTTACTCTTGACTTTTGAATAATTCAAAATGACTGTCTTTTAGAGAAATCTGGATTATAATGATCAATTAGTAATCAGTTTCAATGAAATCAGATCAAACACCTTATCACAAATACTGAAACAATAGCTATCAGAACATAAATGTGTTATTCTGTTTTCACTAAACAAGGCTGAGAGCCATCATGGAATCACACCTAAATCCCAGCATTTGGAAAGTAGATGCAGGAGGATATGGATTGAAGGCCATACTGGATTGGATCTCCAAAATCAATATTGGGCTGCACAGGACCATCTGTGATTACAGTTCCATAGACATTATGTACACATACTCACCAACATACATGAGTAAGAATAAAGACCTCCACTCAGCTCACACACATGTGTGCACACACTAAATAAGTAAATAATAAAGAGGAAGGGAAATTCTTAAAAATAACAACAACAATTGGGCTAAAGAAGTACCTCAATTAGAATGCTTGCCTCCCATGCAGGAGGCCTCGGGCTCAATCCCCAGCATGGCAAAATCCAGGCATAGCTGTATACATCTGGAAATCCAGTACTCAGAATTAGACATTCAAAGGACTGGAGTCAGCGCTAAATGGTTAAAAGGGTTCAATTCCCAGCAGCCACATGGTAGCTTGAAACCACCTGACTCCAATTCCAGAGGACCAAACTCCTCTTCTGGCCTCCTCAAACACCTGCACACACAGCGCATACACAGATAAGCAGGTACACACACACGTAAAAATGAATTTTAAAAACCACTCTCCCCTCCCCCCAAAAGCACAACTAAGAGAACAAAAGACACTGAACCTGACTTTGTGGATCACAAAGCTGATTTTTTTCTTTTGTTTGGTTGACTTTTTGAGATGGGAGTCTCTCATACTAACTATCCCAAGCTAGTCTAGAACTCACTATATAGCCCACACTGACCTTCAACTTGAATCATTCCTTCTGCTTAGGCCTCTCCCTAAACTCCCTACGAGAAACCTGAAGTATGTGATACTACTATCTTCCAAAAAAATGTCATGCTATTAAGACCACACCAGGTAAGGTTAACTCTGCCCTCCTTCCCACCCTAATTTCCCCCATCCCAGTGCTGTTTATTTTATTTTAGATTTTTACTTTTTATTTTATGGCTGGGCGTGATGGCACACCTTTAATTCCAGCACTCCGGAGGCAGAGGTAGGCACATCTATGTATTCAAGGCCAGCTTGGTCTACAGAGCTAGTTACAGGACAGCCAGTACTACAGAAACCCTGTTGGTGTGGAGTAGGCAGCAAATGAACATGATATAACTCAGGTAACAATGGTTTGGGGAGGGGGGGTTCTGTTTGTTTGTTTTTTGAGACACAGTTTCTCTATGTATCCATGATTGTCCTGAACTCACTTTATAAACTAGGCTGGCCTTGAACTCAGACATCTACCTGCCTCTGCATCCTGAACGCTGGGATAAAGGCATGTGCCTCCAACCACCACTCAGTTCCATCTGAAATATTTTGTCTTGAACTTTTTGCCTGTTCCATTTTTGGTTTATGATATATTTTATTTTTAATTATGAATGTTGGAGGAGGGCATGTGCTTAAGAGAGTATAGGTGGCCAGTGAAGCCAGATGTTTGTGCTGGGAACTGAACTCTGGAGTAGTATGCACGCTGAATGAGTCATCTCTCCAATTGCCTCTTGCTTTTTTGGTGTTCGGAAGCAGGGGCTCACTGCTTAGTGCAAGCTGGCCTCAAATTCATGGCAATCACCCTGCCTCTGCCCTTCTGAGTGTGAGGACTACAAATATGAGTCACTTAATAATATACTTATAATATATTATTATTTGTAATTCTATATTTATACTTCTACCTTACCTTATAGTGATTTTCAAAATAAAACAGTACCATCAAACTATACATAATAACTATCTTAGCATTTCAATTTTTAAAATTTAAATCTTCTCTTTTCAAAATTCTAAGCATATTATAGTTGAGTCATACTACATACTGAACCCATTAACAAGGCCCTAAAACAATAAAACGTAAGGTTTGGTCCAGATGGTCTTACCTTGAGATAGTTTTAATGACTGGGAAATTAAAGACAAATACAGGCCACTTTATCTCTCTAGGCTTCTATTTCCCTCATGTAGAAAACAGAATAGCTGCCAGGGTGGTGGCACGCAACTGTGATCCCAACAATTAGGAGGTGGAGGCAAGAGAACTAGGCCATCCTCAGCTACACAGTGAGTTCAAGGTTAGTATAAATTACATGAGACTGGGGTGGAGGGCTAAGCGGATAAGAGCATTTCCTAAACCAGAGTTTAGTCCTTGGGACCCACATGATGGAGAACATCAATTCCTGAAGGTTGTCCTCAGACTTTCAAATGTGTATACTGGAAATTTTTTAAACAATAGGGAAAGTGGGCTGTGGAAGAAGCTGAGTAATGGAGTACCTGACCATAAATTCAATTCCCAGAAATGCCCCACCAAGTCAGGAGAAAGCAGACAGAACCCACAGATTCGTGTGACTGCCTACTCTACAGGACACCTAACAACTTTATAAGTCATCTGACATGGAAAGTCAGTGTTAACCATGAACTCTGGAGGCAGATGTAAGAGGATGATGACAAGTTCAAGGCTGGTTGGTGCTACAATTAACGACTACCTCAAAAGTAACAAAATCTTAGAGTGGGAGGGAGGGCTGTACTCAGTGGTAGAGCACTTGCACAGCATCTGTGAGGTTCAGATTCCTGCACCTGTCCCTCCCAGTGTTTTTCTTTCTCTGTGAAAGTTGCAATTTTAGCATGTCTGATCTTCGATAATAAAACCTAACACAGAATAAACTTTACACAACACCTGCCTAAAAAAACAACTGAAGCCAACCATAGCGTCCTATCACTGTGCTCCTCTGGCTAAAAAAAATCTATAAGGAGCACCACACAAACCACCAAGTTTCGTGGGGGTAGCTCGGTTAGCGAGACTTTGCCTAGCATGCATTAAACCTATACCTAGGTTCATTCCCTAGCACCACACAAAACTAAGCATGTGACCCCAGGACTATTACAAGTTCCAGAAAAGGACCACTGAAATGGCTTAATGAATTTGTCACCAAGCGTTAAGTACCTGAGTTCTATCCCTGGAACCCACACGATGGAGAGAAACTCCAAGAAGTGGTCCCCTAACTGGCACATACACACAATTTTAAAAAAGTAAAAAAGAATTTTTAAAAGTTATACTTCTTCCTCTTAATGTTTACCAAAAAAAGGGAGGAAACATTCATATTATTTTAGAGAAAAACACTACTCATATCAAAGAGGTGCTTTGCTAATAGAAAAGAGTCAAGGAGAACCTAAAGCATTCATTCTTTCCTCCTCTTTAAAAACTGAGTAGAAAAGAGACTCATGACAGCTCAGCATATTTTGGCAGCAAGTGTGACAAGACAGCCAGGCTACCACATGGAGCAGCAAAGTCTAAGTTAAAGGGGAAAGTCACATTCTGAATTTTGTTTTCACCTCTAAAGGGTCAAGACTATCCTTGTGAACAGAAATGATATTCACATCCCCAACTATGCGCAGTCCATCAACCAAGCTTACACCTTAATCAGATGATAAGGAACAAAGGAACATCTGAACTGTGGCGCTTACCCACCTTGTTTGCTATTTGTGAGGGATCATGGAATTAAATCCTCCTTGGACAAAATAAGGTACTCTTAGTTTCAACCACTCTAAAATTAGGTCAAGCTGAGGTCTACAAATAAGTAAAACAGACTGGAAAAAAATTATGAAGCTGGGCTCCTGGCTTACGCCAGTACATAAGCAGCTGGGGCAGAAGGGGCGAGGCCAATCTTCACTAAAGAGACCCCGTTTCAGCTGGGTGTGATGTTGCATAAATCCCAGCACTCGCAGAGGCAGGTAGATCTCTGTGAGTTCAAGACTAGCCTGTTCTACAAGTGAGTTTCGGACAGCCAGGGATATCACACAGAGAAATCCTATCTCAAACAAACAAACAAAACCCAAGTTAGGCAGAAGGATTTGAAAATGGAGCTGAACTGGGCGTGGCAATGAACACCTTTAATACCAGAACTCAGAGGCAGAAGCAGGCAGAACTCTGTGAATCTGAGGCTAGCCCAATCTACATAGCCAACCAGGGCTACACAATGAAACCCTGCCTCAAAACAAAACATAGCCGGGTGTGGTGGTGCACGCCTTTAATCCCAGCACTTGGGAGGCAGAGGCAGGCAGATCTCTGTAAATTCAAGGCCAGTCTGGTCAACAAAGTGAGTTCCAGGACAGCCAAAAACAAAAAACAAAAAACAAACAAAGAACCAAAAACAAAACAAAAACCAAATATAAGCAGGAACATGTAATTGACAAATCAAGACTCTGGGTACAATCCCCAGCACCAGAAGAAAAAAAAAAAAAAACTCGACAGGAAGAAAAAGCAGTAACAACTACTTGATTTCATAATATTCCTTGTTTTTCCCTTTGTGTATGTTTATGCACACAGAGAGACCAGAGGAATCTGGATGTTGGGAATCTTTATCAATCGTCACCTTCCTTCCTTCCTTTCTTCTTTCCTTCCTTCATTCATTCATTCGAGACAGGGTCCTCTACTGAACACGGAAGCTTAACAATGTGTGGCCTTACCCACCTTTTTCACGTGATAGGTCCTCTGCTCTCACATAAAGTGTTCATTCCCAGGGCATCTCCCCAGCTCTAGTTTCTGTTTTTTTGGTTGGTTTGGTTTTGGTTTTTGGAGACGGGGTTTCTCTGTGTAACAAGCCCTGGCTATCCTGGACTCACTTTGTAGACCAGGCTGGCCTCCAACTCACAGAGATCCGCCTGCTTCTGCCTTTGTTTCTGTTTTTAAGACAGGGCCTTGAACTCATTAGCCTGCCTCAGTCTTCCAGGTGCTGGGACTACAGTTGTACCCTGCCATGCCTGACATTCCTAAATTCTTGTAAGCACATAAAGACCCTTGTCTTATGTGTCTTTATGGAGAGATGGCTCAGAAATTAAAAGCACTGGGTGCTCTTTCTCACAACCTGGGAATGATTCTCAGCACCTATATGATGCTAACAACCATTTATGTAACTCCAGTTCCAGGGGATCTGGTGCACTCTTCTGACTTCAGAAGGCACTGCACATATGTGATGGATAGACATAAGAGCAGGCAAAACAAAACACCCACACACATTTAATAAAGGGGCAGGGATTGTGTGGGGAGGCAGAGGAAGGCAGGCTGATTTCTGAGTTTGAGGCTAGCCTGGTCTATAGAGTAAGACCAAGGCAGCTACAAAGAGAAATCCTGTCTTGGGGTCTGGAGGCACCATAACTGTCTGGAGTCTGAAAGTAAAGTGCTATGAAACAAAGATGCTGCACCATTTCTGTTGTACAACATAAGTCTCAGCCACGTGTAGTAGCACACACCTTTAATACCAGCACTTATTTTGGAGGCAGAGGCAGGTAGAGCTCTGTGAATTCAAGGCCAACCTGGCCTATTTAGAAAGTTCAAGGGCAGCTGAGGCTACACAGTGAGACCCTGCCTCAAAAAACACAAACAAGTCCAGGCGTGGTGGCACATGCCTTTAATCCCAGCACTTGGGAGGCAGAGGCAGGTGGATCTCTGTGAGTTCAAGGCCAGCCTGGTCTACAAAGTGAGCTCCAGGGCAGCCAAGGCTACACAGAGAGACCCTGTCTTGAAAAATAAAAACCAAAAACAACAACAACAAAAAAACCACAAACAAAAGTACACATGAAAAACATCACTCAAAAATAGTAAACTAGCCGGGCGGTGGTGGCGCACGCCTTTAATTCCAGCACTTGGGAGGCAGAGGCAGGCAGATCTCTGTGAGTTCGAGGCCAGCCTGATCTACAAAAGTGAGACCAGGACAGCCAGAGCTGTTACACAGAGAAACCCTGTCTCGAAAAACCAAAAAAAAAGTAAACTAATGTGTCCCACTGCTCAGATCTATAAAAGTTTTAAATAATTTCATAGTAGTGAAATTCCTTTCTATACTAAAACAAACATAAAATAGGAAGTTTAGACATGCTTATGTGAACAATCAATTAGCAATAAAGCTAAGCATGAGAACATTTACAATGCTTTACTTTCGAGTGTTAGAACTCTAGCAAATATATATCCCATCAAAAGTCCAAAGACAGAGGCAGGCAGATCTCTGAGTTCCAGGCCAGCCTGGTCTACAGAGCAAGTTCAAGACAGCCAGGGCTACACAGAGAAACCCTGTCTCAAAAACCAAAAAAAAAAGTCCAAAGACAAGCTGAGAATGTAGTTCAGTGGCAGTGGCAGAGTGCTCGTCTAGCATG
>CAJQZJ010028775.1:499-15584 GCA_907164525.1 Lophiomys imhausi | reverse complement strand
ACCTAAAACATATTAATAACCAAAGTAAGTTCAAAGACACCTTTGTACGATGATGGCAAATTTCAGTCCAATTTGGGCCACACAGCAAATGTCAAGCCAGCCTGAATTACAAAGAGACCTTGTGTCATAAAAACAAAAATGTCTCGAGTCCAAAAATTATCCCATTACACTTGATGTTTCAAAGAATGATCTAACTCTAAAAGCACCAGGCACCTTAATGACAATTCAGAGATTAAGAGATCTAAATCTGGGCTGGAGAGATGGCCCTGGCCCGGGGTTCAAATTCCAGCACCCACATGGCAGTTCACAGCTGTTTGTAATTGCCGGGGTGGGGGTGGGGTGGAGGGGGGGTGGAGCACCCCTTTAATCCCAGCACTCGGGAGGCAGAGGCAGGCAGATCTCTATGAGTTCAAGACTAGCCTGGTCTACAAAGTGAGTCCAGGACAACCAGGGCTACACAGAGAAACCCTGTGTGGAAAAATGAAAAAAATAAAAATAAAAGAGATCTAAGTCCTGTGACCACTGAACACATCCTTTTCCTCAGTCCCATCAAACATTTACATAAACTTTCAAAATATGTAACAAACATGATCAAGATTCTGGAAGGTCTGTCTGCTCAAGTCTTTAAGAATAATTTGTGAGAGAAACTTTGTGGCAAGTTCAATGTTCTATGTATCACTGCAGATTGACCTGACCTACAAAATGAGGAGAGGGTCAAGTGTAACCAAAAAAACAGTATGCTTCCCCTGGTGGCTAACCCAGGAATGGAGCCCTGCACATAGAGAAAAAAAACAAAAAAACAAAAAAACAAAAAAACAAAACCTAGCCCCCATCCTGTCACTCACAAATGAGAAAACTCCCAGAAAAAGATGTGGGGAAAGGGGAAACTATTCCAAAACACTAACATGAGTTTAAAAAATAGGGAGAAGGGAGTTAGACTACTTAAATGTGAGGGACTGGAGTCACAAATTTGCAAGTCATTTATTCTCAGGGTGTCCAAAAGCTCACCCGGAATTTCTCTCTTCTGGATTTTCACTTTTACCTAAACACAGAGTTCAGTACCTTAATAACAACTTAAAAGCAATCTCCTTTCTCAAGGTCCAGATCCTTGCAATTTTCTGCAGTCTTGTTTCCAAGGAAAAGCATTTATCTTTTCAAACTAGTGGTATAACCTACTTAGAAAAACCTCCTGTTCTAAAGCCCTCCAACCAGGATGGTTCACTCTAGCTGTTCAAGACTGTCTTTTGAATTTTATTTCTGAAACAAAACCCACGTCCTTTCAAACATTTCCTGTAACAACCACCTTTAAAGACAGTCTCATACAGAGATGGGATAGAATCATAGACATTAAAATCTGGCGAATTCCTTTGTCTGATAGGATCCCCCCCCCCCACCCCAAGCACTTTAAATATGCTTCCACGCAGATCAGCAGCAAAGGAAGTAAAATGACCCTTCTTGGGAACAGGGATTTCTACTAAATGGAAACGGTCGGTTAGCGAAGCCTTTTGATGGTTCTATTCTTTCACAAGCTCTTCCTCTCCACCCCATCCCCCCAAAAGAAAAAGAAATAAAGGAAGCACACACATTTACAAACAGATCGGAAAATAACAGCCACAAGCGGGGCTCTCTGATCTAGGCAGATGCTCTCAGGAAAGCACACTTCTTTTATTACCTGACTGGGGTGGAGGGAGAAGATCGTTACTCCACTGGCCCTGGGGATGGGACGGGATGGGACGGGATAGGAAAGGATGGGATGAGACGGAATGGGACGGGAGTCAAGAGGCAGCCAGAGGGCAGGGTTGGCAGGGTAACTAACGCTGGGAGACATTTCAGAGTAAGAAGTCTCTGCGAAGCCTTAAGTCCGAGCGCCCCAGGACGCCAACTCTCCAGCACTGCCACCCGGGATCCCGTCCTGGCCCCGGCGCACCTCACCTGGAGGCAGGGATACCGCACTCCACCCCGAGCAGGTGTGGCCTCCTCAAAGCCGGGCACACCGCGGGCCGAGCGCTGTCTCCGCCGGGGCCCGCGGCCTCCCCGCACACGGATCTGCAGCACACCCGTGTGCGAGCCTGCCGCGCCGCCTGCCCTCGCACCCCTTGTGCCCCCGCGGACCCTAGGCCGACAGGCACACAAACAAAGTTATCGCCGGGCTCCCGCCGCTCGATACTCACCGGGGTCGAAGTCGGGCACCGCCGCCTGGTAGTGGGGTCCCACCCGCATGCCTCCGCCACCTGCGGGGAAGCAGAGCACGGCGGTCAGCGCGGGCGCGGGCCGGGGGCGGGGGCGGGCCGGGGGCGGGGGCGGCTGCCACCTACCGTGCTCCTCGTCGCTGGACGAACCCGAGCTGCCTTCCTCCCAGGAGTTACTGCCGCTGTTCCCGTTGGGAGCCGGCGCCGCCAAACTTTTATTCTGCCCATTATTGGGGGCGGCGGCAGAGGCGGCGGCCGAGGCGGCGGCGGCGGAGGCGGAGGCGGCCGCGGTGTTCCTCCCTCGCCGCTTCCCTGAGACCTCGGGGCCTTTCTCCACCATGGCTGGCATCGGCGGGACCCGGGGCTGGGCCAAAGTGACAAAACTTTGACAACCAGTTTGCAGGAAGGCCTGTCTGAACTGTTGAGATCAGATCACTGTCCCACTTCCCCTTTCTCCTTTCTAAACTATCCAACATCATTGGCTTCCTCTTGCAGTCTCTGAATTTAGAAGGTTTTTAAAAGATAAATGTCAGTCTGTGACAGTTATGACTGACTCTCTGACCTCATCTCTGCTTGTGGCATCCTGTGGATGACAAAGGATGCAGCCTTTCGCAGTAAGCTTTTCCGAAGAAAGGTAAAAACTTTGTTATCAAATGAATAAAACAACTTTTTTACTCAAATTTATGTGAAAGTGTATGTGGATCAAAAGAAATTCAACTTTTAAAAGATTTCCAGCTAATTTATTTGTAAGTAAAATATAACATTTATAATCCTTCCTCAAAGTCAAGAAGCTAGCTAAGGAAAGTATACAGTGTGACTATTTTAGAAATATTCCCAATTATATAGAAATATACCTTACTTTTATGTCTTACTAGAGAATAAAGTCTTAGAACAATAGTTCGAATACACTAGATATAATATGTACAAAGAGAAGGCAAATAAAATTCATTTTAAAAGGACATAAATATAAGCAATGATAACTTGTGAACAAAAAATAATTTTAAATATTTCTTTCATAGCATCTACTTAAGGGAAAACCAAATTGGAAAAGTTGGTGTCTAGGTTAGGGAATAAAGAAAGTTATAAGAAGGTATATCACTTATGGAGTGAGATATATTTTCCCATTATATTAGGGTTAAAGATTACATCATAAAATACTTGACTTGTGTCTTTTTGTGGTTTCCCCCAGATGATTAATATAGAGAAAATAGATGAGCCAGTACCGTGTTCTATATGGTTATGTGAAGAAGAAAATCTGAGACTGTAGGTTTTTAATTCTTTCCTACAGGAACAAAATGTACGTGAATATTTGTGGAATATGGTATTTGGTTTAGATGGTAACAATGAAGTCTTTTTCTAGAAAGATATTCAATCAATTACATGACAATCCAATGTTCATATCACTATTTTGCAAATGTACCAGTACTTTAGCAATTATGGCAATTACAAGTTTTACCCATTCTGAGACATTAGTATTAGCATATTTGGCTAAGAGTTTTTATTATATGTGTATATGCATTATGTGACCATGCATATCTCGTAATGGACCAATATGGTCTTTTTCCCTACTACATTCCCTATATCTAAAACTTCTAGGTGCACAGGGAAGGTTCAGTAAATATTTACTGAGTGAATATTCCACTGCATATTTGAGGTGTTTAATTCTGTCTGCTATTTTTCCTTTGTACTTGATATATTATAAAAATATAGTATTTTAGACATATTACAACAATATTTTCATTATCTGGTACATGAGTAAAAATGAAATGCCCTATTTATTTTAAGTGTTTTTCCTTATTTTCATGACTCACCATAATAGAATGTTAAGAATCAATTGAAAATAATTTGAATTCCAGTATTGGCCATATATATATATTTATACATCTTTCATAAATTTTCTGCTTCAGATACTATTATTTACATACACACCTAGTATATATTATTCTTCTTTCCTATTGTTTATTTTACACATCATCCAATCCCCCCATTATTTTTAAATAAATACCAAACTTCATATAAATTACAGGTTTTTGTCTTCACAAGAACAAGTTTCTACATTTATTAGGTGTTAGAGGATGAGGTAAGATACTTATCCTTATTTACATACAAATTAATTTCATCACAAGAACTAAGCTTCAATGCATTCAAAATAAAATGAATACATTTTAAAGTAATTTAGTGCATTAAGGCTTGACTGGAGTGTTTGTGATATTCTACAGTTATTTGAACCAAATTTATTCTGCATGAGGAGTCAGAGCAGGAATTAGACATTGAACCAATTTCCTTTGTATAAGGGTGCAAATAAAATATTCAGCTCAGTTAAGATAAACAGAACAATATTCTGTTTGAAGGCTGCTCTAGCTTTATAAACTTCAAAATTATGTTAAAAGCATCAATAGAGGTCCAGAAAATTATTACCATAGCATCCTAAAAACGTCATTTTACTAATCTGTCGTCACTATTTCTAAATGTATTAGTATAATAGAGAAACTTCAGTTTTGTGTCCCTTTGGAGTACATTCTGTTCCTATGCAGAATTTAAAAATTTGGAACTTTAGTCCATATGTTGTATGAGAGAGTTTACCGTCTACCAGAAAATATAAAGGTGTATAAAGTTTCACAGCACATTGATTGATTGTTATTTAACCTGACTGCATAAATATTAAATTGTATTTTTTAAAAGTACAAGAAAAATAATCATCATTGAAGGGCACTTGACAATAACGTTACTAAAGTTCTAAGAAAAACAAAGCGCACTTAATATCACTCTTACATTAATAAGCATACATGGGAAACAATTGATTTAATGTTTTTCTAATATAATTTTAATAAAAATATGTATCTTCAAGTAGGGTATGCTCTGAATAAATATTGATAGTGTATCTTCTTAAAAATAAACCAATATAATACATATTATTATAATCAACAAGTATATTAACAAAATTAGAAGAACTTCATCAGTAATTAAATTTTATATATAAATTTCTAGGAAAAAAATGTAAATAATACAAAAGTTTTCAGTGAGAAGACATCAAAACTCTATTCATTTTAAGTAAACAAAAAAGAACCTATGTTTATGGATATAGTAACTTAGTTTACCTCTTTTTTCACCAGTTTATAAGTTATATTTAATTATTAATTGTACGGGCTCAGTTAGTCTCATAGGATGAAAGCAGGACTGCATCCACTGGCTCCATGCAGGAGGGGCCCGTGAAGGACCTCATCAACGGACCAGTCCTCTATACAGTCCAGGTGACAGAGGAGCAGGCACGGCAGACATCGGATCTCTTCCTCATACACAAAGTCCATCATACAGATCACACACCCTCGGACCTTTTTTTGTTCTGATCCATCTCTTCCACGGATGTCCTGAACTCCTTTAGGCAGATGCTTTCTGTATAAGGCCTCCTCTTTGAGCTATTCTAATTCATTCCTCTTCAGTCTGCCTGAGGTGCTAGCCAAGTCTGGCTGGGTGTTGTCCCTGCTGGGGCAGCAGCAGCAGTGGTTTCAGAGGCTCCTGAGCTGACTCAGTCCCCTCCCCACAATTAGCCCAGTCGGACTGAGACTCCTGAAACAGGGAGAGATCCTCCGAGGTCGGGAGGGGGGATGTGAGGCAGTCCCCCCATCTTCCGGAGGCTGGTATGTGAGCTTGAGATCTGGGGGAGGAAGAAAGCGGGGACATGGTCTGGTCTCTCTTGCAGGCTCTGCAGTCCTTGGTGTGGCTCCCTCTGCAGAGGCTGCTATTACCCCTGCAGACAGAAGCTGGAGCCCCCCACGGCCTGGAGCCTCTTCCTCCTGCTCCTCCTCCACCTGCGCGAGGCCAGGGCGAGCTGAGCGGGCAGGCGTGGGGTGGGGGTAGAAGGAGGCCGGACAGGCCTACAGAGAACTGTTCTTGTTGGGTAAATGTAAAAACGAAAACCAGGAATTTTGCTTCTTTCAAAACACAGATCCTATTTATCTGATATTACAAGTAACGCACGATCTTTTTAATTAGGTAAACCGATGAACTATGAAGGGACTCAAAGATCATCATTTCCCAAAATAGAGCTAAAAAGGACAAGACAAAATTTTAAGAACTGTTTTTCATACTTTTATCTAACGAGATAGTGTGTCATACCCAACCCTTTCCCAAGCTTATAGTTTCCTTATCAGTATGTATAACACTATAAATTAATTTGTATAACTTTAATATTTAACTAAGTGTATAAAGTGGATAGTCCATTAAAGAGTATTATTTCATATTATTAAATTTAAAGATTGCAAATCTTTCTGTACATTATTTGGGAAAATTTGTGGGTTTTTTTTAGGAATTTTCATAAAATTAGTGTTATTTCTAAGTGTGAGTACAGCTTTG
Source organism: Lophiomys imhausi (assembly GCA_907164525.1). Lineage (NCBI taxonomy): Eukaryota > Metazoa > Chordata > Mammalia > Rodentia > Muridae > Lophiomys > Lophiomys imhausi. The sequence goes on along the minus strand of CAJQZJ010028775.1, from coordinate 9,042 downwards.
ATATAAAACTGTTCAAAAAAATAAAACAAAGTATCCTTATAACCTTTGTATATGTTTTCTAGCTTCTCTGAAATTGAAGTGTTAAATATTTTTCACACTCTTGATTCTTACAAAAGAGCTCACACATTATATTAATTTCCATATCTTTAATAGAGTTCCTATTTATAATCTCATTTCACTATTTTGAATTACCTTTTAACACAACACCAGTTTTGCTCATTAACATTTGTTTTAATTTTAGTAGCATTACAGTTATGGATTTGATGAAAACTTGCAGAAATATTGTTGATAGCATATTTGAAGAAATATCACAAAAACGACAGCTGACAATTATGTAAAGTAATACATATGTTAATTATCTTTGTTTAGCAATTCTAATATATATACTTGTATATAGGCATGAATGCTCAGCCCTAAGTAAGATATTTTTATCATGTTCTCCACAATAACATTCAGGAAATATCTCAAAAGAGAAGACACTAAGAATCTAAAATTTAAAGGGTAGGGTCCGATTACTTCTATACATGATATAGCCTTTTGACTTATGATCTCACAGCACTTGTAATTTCCTACAGGAAACCTAAACTAGACAAAACCGATAAGTATTACATCATGGAGCAGGATCTCATGATGTCCCACTGCTAAATGAGGAGATACTGACAGTTGATACCAGCTGGCAGGGGGATAGTCATTTTTCTTTGTTTATATTGCCAACATAGTAGGTTGCCCTTCCTCCAATGGATGACTCTATAATCATTCACATAGAGGAAGCACTTATTTGATTCAGTGCAATATAAAATTTAAAAATCAATTGGGACTGTCCAGGCAGCCAGTTTTCTGTCATTTCTTAGTTTTGGAAGCTGCTGACTCTGTACTTCCTGTATAATCAGATTTATTTACCTTTCTCAGGGCTGTGATGTGGTTGAAGACTAGATAGTTATAGTCTCACAGTTAAATATTAAGTTTTTTAGGAATTAAAAGGATGTTCTAGGTCTAAGAAAATGTTTTTAAGTTGGTAATGAAAGTTAGGATGGGAAATGAGTTAGGTATAGAACTTTAAACTCATGGAGATAGATGGATAATAGAATATTAATATCAGTTGCCAAATATGTATGGACTGGCCATTGGGAGCGTATGTTATACCTTATAATTTTCATAATTGTGGCCTCATTATTCAAAAAAAGAATTATGAGTTCTGGGAGAAGGGGGAGAGGGCAGGAGGGTGGGCCCAGGAGGGGTGGATGGAAGGAATTGTGATGGAGATATAACTTGAAGTAATAAACATCTTTAAATTTTTTTACAATCTATAAAAATCTGACATAAATTTGGAAATTAATATCATTGGGAGAGCTCATTGATGAAAATTGTGAGTAGATATGATCATTATACAATATATATATGTAGCTTAGACTTTTTACTGTTGCTGTAATCACCCTGCCCAAAAGTAACATGGAAAGGAAAGGGTTTATTCACCTTCCCCTTATGGTCACAGTCCATCAATAAGAGAGGTCAAGGCAGGAACTCAATGTAGGAACTTGAAAGCAACCCAGTTTGTTATTTCATATAGTACAGAGAGCTGACTCCCAGCCAATGAAGTACAGCAGAAACCTTGAAGGAACTGTGCTTTCTGGCTGGATCTCGAGCTCTCTCAGGCCCATGCTCAGTTATCTTCCTTGTAAAGCTGAGGATCATCCACCTAGGGAATGTTACCACAGTGGAGAAGTGCACAGATGAAACCATTAAAGATAATTCATTAATTTAGACTCCCTTTTCAGGTGATTAAAGCTATATTGATTTGGCAGTTATTAATAGTTATAATGACATGTACAAAATTCTCAAATAATAAAGTAAAATAAAATATGTAATATACAGTATCTGAGGTTCACCAAAAATTTGAAAAATGATTAGAAAATCCATAATAAAATAGAGGAATGAAAAGATGAAATACTTTTTAAACATCAGCCAACACAAGTAATTATTGAAAAATGACTAGGGCATCAATTGTGATTTTAATATGTACAAATGGATGGGTACCAAGAATTAGATTAGAAAAAAATAAATAAAATTTATGTCTTAGAATTATGTTTTTTTTTGCCATATTGAAGTTGAATGCTTTTTAATTTTATATATCAACAGATATTTACTTCTAAAATATTTACCTGAATTGTTAAGATAATCTAGAAAACATTTTCAGAAAGTATAATTTTCCTTTGCTGTTTATGTATAAAATTACATTTGAATTTTTTGCCTTTGACCTCTATTCAATAGTCTGTCTAAAAATCACTGGTTAATTATAAGTGTACTTATGGTTTATTTCAAGATTTTCACACTACTAATATAAACAACTTTCCTTCTTTGATTATTATAGCATGTTTTATGTACTTCATCATTTACTATCCTCCATAAGAGCATCCTTACAGTGTTGAATTACTACACACAGAGAAGGGTAACTTTTCTCACAACCATTTTTTTTTTCACTTTCTGTACAAGAAGAAATACTATGTATCCATCAAATCACTTCTCTTTCCAAATTTCTCTGTAAACAATTAAAAATTCTTTTCCAAATTCTCTTTTGCATTTATGTTAAGGATATGTATGTAAATTCAGGAGAAGGTATAGGGACAGAATTGATTTAAAACTCTCAAACATCTGGCTTTTAAAATCTGCACCTGCTTACTTTCCCCCTAGATGCTGGAAGTCATAAACTACATATATCAGATAGAGCACTGAGTAATCTAGAGAAATATCAGACAAAATATGTAGGGTTCATGTGGAAGGCTTCATGTAGGATTAGAGAATAGGAGAAAAGTGATGAGAATTAATTTTTGTTAAAAATATGTACATAGTATAAAATATGTACTATATAAAGTAATTAAGTTTTTTAAGTAAAAATGAATGTTTTAATATATTTCTTATTACAGAAGTCATATGATGCTTCTCACATAGAATATAGTTTTTGAAAATCTTTTTTCCTTATTGCCTGATCATTGCCTTAGAGACTATCTAAACCGATTAATCTTTGCAATGGCTAAATTTAAATTATATTATTTCTAACATCCTTTCTTTGCTTATCACTACTGTTTATGATTCATTGGTTTTAAATGTAATCCATTTATCCTAATTCTATTTTGGAGACAAGTTTTCTCTATATAACAAAACCTTGAAGACATACATGGTCTTTGCTACCATTCAGCTGAATGCTGGTATTGGAGAAGTGGACCATAATGGCCAACACCATTGTTTTAATTCTTAAATTTCACATGTAGGTAAGTCAGGTGTTTTCATCTTATAGTATAAATTCTACAGCTCTAAGCTATTGACCAATCAGCGACTCTGAGAAGATGTGCCAGAAGGCACTACATTTGCTCCTAATTAGGTTTTCTAAGGCTGTGGTAGTTTGCTGGAGCAGCAGTATTAGGAAGGTAAGGCAGCTGACCAGGTCTGGTCTGGGCCGCTCCGGATTACTCTTGGTCTATCCCCACCCTACAGTATGAGCTATGACACTGCAGGAGGTGACCTCATGGTGTGGAGGGACCCTGGTTATGTAGGCTGGAGCGACTGTGCTCATTGGGCTGGCAGAGCTAGGGAGTGTGGTGAGGTTACACACTGGAGTTCGCTCCCTGCCCTGGGTTCTAGCTTAGCTAGAGGCCAGACCCTTGGATAAAGATTCAAAGGAGCTTTGTCTTGATCCCAGGACTGCTCCTCCCCACCCAAACTTCCTGCTGAGAACAGCACATTTGACTGACTCCCAAGTGCCATCCTCTAGCCCTGGCTAGCCTCTGGGAGGATTCTGCCACCCTCTGAAATGTCCTCCCCAGGCGTTTGCTTTCCCAGGGGGAAAACCACCCCAGAGCACATGGTGAATCCCACTGTGGGTGATCCCCTTGAACTGGAGCCTGAAGTAAGGCACCTAGGCGCCAGGGCCAGACAATTGAGTGTGTCTCCCTAAACCTGGGGGTATAGGAACTGTCCTATCAGGAGGTCAGAGTGGGTAACCAGAGCTGCCCTGCAGGACTGGGAACCTCAAACCTAGAGAGCAGATGCGAGGGTGTGGGGGAACCCCCTCTACCATAAACATCCCTTTATGAAGCCTCAGGAGCCAGATGAGATTTTATTGCCATTTTATTATCAAGAGGGTGAGATTTCCCACTTACAGTCTGTTTTCTCTCTCTGCTCTGCCCACTGCCCACTGCCCTACAGGCTCCTTAGAAGCAAATGTAATTTAAAAGAGAAAGGAAAAAACAAAAAATGTTAGAATAAGGGACTCTCACAAAACAGCTTTCTCTATCTGTTTATCCCAGCTATGTAATTCTTAAAGACCCAAGGGGCCAGTACTAAAATCCTTGAAGGCATCAGACTGTAAGACTCTGAATCAACACAACAAAAAGGCCAAAGCAGTTTTCTTCCCCAAGCTGGAGAGGAGAATGTTTGTTCTTTCAAAAAGCAAACTTAAGCTTGCACATATTTTTCTCATTTTATTCCCCCTGGGACCAAGTAATTACATTTTGTTGGGTATGAAATGGTGTCTGAAAGAAGTGAGGTGATTTGACTTGACCAAGGTCACCTTAGTGACTCTCCCATCCCCCACACATTCCTTGATTCAGCACAACAACAGCTAACTTTGATTGGTGGTCTATCCTACAAATTTGTGGAGAGGCAACCTGCAAGATGGAATGCCCACCTCCTGATTTCCTAGTGTTCACTCCCTTGTATAAGCCCTGCCCCAGAAGGGTGGGCTAGTCTGTGAATTCTAACCAGCAGGATTTGAGCATAGTGATGAGATTTCACTGCAGTGACCTTTCTGTCTTCCAGCCAACACCAACCTCCATTGATTCTGAGGGAGCCACTTATGTGGTAGGAAGGCATTGCCTAACAATGAACTTCACAGCAGCCTCTGGCCACCAACCAGCAAGGAACTAAATTCTGACAAGAGCCATGTGAATGAGTTTTCAGAGTCTAGAGATAACACCACTATCCTGGCTGACTTTGGTTGCAGCCTTGTGAGACCCTGAAGCAAAGGCCTCAGTTAAGCCAGACCCAGATCCTAATCCATAACAACACTGAGATTCCTAAATATATGTGTCTTAAGACATTGCATTTGAGAAGAGTTGCTGTACAGCAATAGATAGCCCAATTGGCTGACACTGTGCTAAGGAAACTAATCTTGGAGTGTTTCTTTTTTTCTTTTTTTTTTTTTTAAGTGTTTATTGCCATATGACCGGTGTATACCAAAACTCAGACTTGAACCCAGTTTTGTCTAATCTTTCAACTTCTATCCTCTACCTCAAATCAACGGCATTTTCACTTTGCAAATAGCTTAGGTTACTCTCTTGGCTGATGGCTATACTCCAACTATAGCCATCAGCTCTGAAATACCACCTCCTATATTTCATGATGCAGAATAATTCACACACTAGCTTCCTTCCCTGCAGTGGATGATTTTTCCCTGTCAGTCTTTAAATTGCCCTTTCCATCCTTCAAGACATGAAGCCATAATCTCATTCAGAAAGCTTTCCTGGAAAACACAGCCTGATTTAGAAGCCTCTTCCTGCTTAGCACCAACCCCATGCATACCATGGTGCTATCTCCTCCCACATCTCTCCTGTGATCCCCTTAGCCACCATCAGTGTGTTTGGGGAAGAATTTTGTCTTATTCTGGGCCTGTCATGATGCCTTGAAATTCAAGAAGTGTTTGTTGAAGGAGTGAAGTCAAGCAAGCCTCCCTGGGACTTGGACCCAGGTCTGCTGGCTCAGAACAACATTCTTTCCTCTCTGGCACCATCTCTACTAATAGGACCTGATTTGTAGTCCTCTTTGCTAGGCTGGTTAGCAGGCTACACACCACTATCCTCCAGTTCTCATCATTCTTTCATTCACTCATGCAATATTCCTGCAAGCTTATCTTGGCAGATAAGACATGAGGGCTTTCATGACCTGGTCCTCAACCTTACAGGCTTGTGATCACTATCATGTTCAGGAGAGAAAGCATAAATGTAAGGCCGTAACATACCATGCCTTTACCAGCTAAGTGGGCAAACCTGGTCTTTGAAATCACAGATAACACTAGCTTTGATTCTGATGCAATCTGAGTACCAAGAAGTGGATCCAGTAGAGAAATGGTTGCAATGAATAGTTTGTTTCTCGGAATTCTTAAAATATGACACCTTGACAGCTGTGCTTAAACAGTCTTTCCTTGGAGCTTTTATTCTAATTTATTTTAAACCACTCTATGGTACCAAAAGAGAGGTTTCTTTAAAATGTCACTTTGTGTCCTGGGGAAAAGAAAAGTTCTGTCATAGCTGTTTCACTCTGCAGAGTGAAGAGGGAAGAAATGCTTCTCTTGTACCCACAGCTTCTTTACAAGGATAGAATTTCCATGACCTTCCCAGCTGACTGAAGAGACAGAAGCTCCTTGAGGCTGAAGTTGTAAAGGACTGTACAAGTGTTTAGCCTCTTTTGTTGGGTCCTCACAGTAGACGGAACACTGTTTGAGAATCAAGATTATTTTATCCATCTCAAGCTAGGGACAGTACCAGACATCATGTCTTCCTGATAGATCTTAATTGACTCTCTACAGTGATTTCATGGACGTGTATACAGAGTATCATATTTTAGTACTTTCTAATTATATGACCTCAAGTATATAGTTTTTCCATCATGAAGTGTGTATCCACAGAGTAAATACTAAAATCCACATCCAAGACAACTTTTCCCTGTGTTACGCTAAGATCCTAAGATCCCTGGACAGGAAGCCACCTGGAACTTGCAGAGATCCACCTTTGCCTGGGAGTTCGGGCATTACAGGACTGTGACACCCCACCTAACTAGTGAATGGTCTTAAGAGACAATAGAGGGAAATCACTCTTTCATTCATACAAATAATCATTTTATTCAATAGGAACTTTAAATAATCAGTCATTATTCACAGTGTACAGCCTTAGCAACATAGCAAATCAACGAAAAAAACAAAACAAATATCAAAATATTCACAAAACCAAACAAATCCCCCACCCAAAAAGAACAAAACCCAAGTAAATAATGTGAGGGACAATTAAGTCAATCAGTATTTTTTTTTTGTTTGTTTGTTTCACATTTAGCCAGATCTATATATACCCTGTGGCTGGGTTTGGGCACAGGGTAGGAAGGCAGTCACACATGGTAATAGCCTATCAAGACAAGTGTAACCAGTCCTCTTTTGCATTTTGTAGCTCAAGCCCTCCCAAGGCCAAGGATGAGATATGGTAAAGGTTTTTCTTTAAACACTTTCCAATTCACTTAATTATGTCCACTACGATATCCTTGATGGTCCATCAAGACAACTGATAATTTACACACTCAGACTCCTCCTGGATGCCATCACCTCTGGATGTGCCTCAGCACTTCTCTGAAGCCCTCCATGGTGCATCCTCATCATAGAGGAATTCCAATCTCTGTGTGGAAATCCCCCTACTGGGTCTACCTGGGCAAAATGCCTAACATAAGGAGAGAGACTGTCATCATGACTGTAGTGTACTATCTTCAGCAACACTTTTGAGGGACATGGAGTCAGTTGCTGCCCTGACCTGGAGAGAGAAACCTATGCTTTGAGTATAATTGATAATTTCCTCACTGTTGAGTTCTCAGCTACAAAGAAGTGTCTTTTTGAGGAGGCCTCGATCCTAGATTCAATAATGAGATAAACTAAAGTTGTCTGTGGCTTCCTTCATCCTCCCCAGGACTCTCAAATGAGGCTGTAAGACAAGGAAAGGAAATCACACTCAGAAGCAGCATAGCAGGGCCACTGGGTACAAAACCTTAGTGTTTGTTCTTTCATTCTTTCACAGGAAGCCAATATCAAGGAAAAACATCAATCAAACTCATGCATGGTTGGTAAGGATGGGATTCAATGGTGGCTCACTTACGTGACACACTCAGGGCTCCTGCTGCAGCTGCTCTGTCTGCAGGAGCCTCTGGTCCTGGGCTGTGGCCTGGCTCAGCTCATGCTGGACTTTTTCACACCTCAAACAGAAAGGTAGCTGGGACATAGGCCTGGTAGGTACCTTCCATTAGGTGTTCAGCCTGCACCTACTGTAATCAACTGGACAAACCATTGTGACTTATCAAAGGTCATTCACAGAATCCGCAAGGGAGAAGGGTCAGAAATAAACTGGGTGTCGATTTATTTTAATCAACTTTTCAAACTGTGAGAAGTTGAAATATGAAAAGCCCATTGATCTGAACTAGAAAAATACAGCACATATCTCCAATATTATATAAGATCATTATTCTGGAAAAAAAATAGCAGCAAAGCAATCTTGAGACACAGTTCTGGGGAAATATGCATGGCCTCACTTAATATCAGATGAATGTGAAAAACCCTGGAAAGTATACAGAGGCCCTGAAGGGAGCCTACACAGGACTCTGTCAAGGCTCTGATTATTCCTACATTTCAGAACCCCGAATGAGATAACTCATCAACCCCTAAATCTGCTTATAACAAGAGAACCTTCTCACAGGAAACCAGTGATCACTGCAGAAAACCTTTAGTCAGCATGAGTGTGCTG
>CAJQZJ010028769.1:0-11417 GCA_907164525.1 Lophiomys imhausi | reverse complement strand
GCTTTAATAGGTACAAATACTGTGCTCCTGCTACAATCAATAAAAAAAATGCCAAGTGAAAGAACAGCAGGACATGGCAACAAACAGAACAATGCTGCTTCTGGTAATCCTCCAGTGAAAGCCCTTGTGAAGTTTTATGCTGCTAACCACATTAAATTGACCTCTGAGGGCCAGGACAAAATGTTCTGCTATTATCCTTGTGTTTGTTTGTTTTGCTATTTAATGGCTCTCGTTTTTAAGTTTAACATAAATTAGAGAATGGTCAAAAAACTCTAAGCAACTCAAGGTTTGACTTGATGAATCCATCCAGAAAAGAATATGACATTTGAACACAGATGGTTAGGCCTCTAGCCAAGAAAAGATTGCTGCTGTGGAGCATGTGACTGGGGAAGCTAGGCCTTCAGTTTTGAATTAATCAAGCTGTGTTCTCTAGACATTTGAGTCAATCTATTCCACTTTTCAAAAATGGCCACTATCATCCTCATCTCTTCAAAGCTTAACCTGGTGTAGAGTAATAGAGAACATAGTACAGAAAAGTGTGTTTGTGGGGGTTGTTCCCAGTCCAGGCTACTACAAAAATATTTCCACTGGGTCAGCAACAGTTCCATTTGCAAGGAGACATTTCAAAGAGTGTTTCACCACCAAGTATGATTTTTTTCCCTTCAGAAAATCTACAAAGCAAAATTAGTTGACTTGGCCACAGGCCATAAATACTAATTAAGTCTGTAAGATTGTTTGTTTAAGCCTAAACATCAGCAGTCCTACACACTAAAAAAGAGGTTCTCAATTCAAAGTCTGAATGCGGAAGAACAAAAGCTGAACAACAGCTATAAAGGAATCAATTTCTCTTTAACCTGGGCACCAGAAGAAAACCTGATTAGGAAAGAAAAATTTGTTATAGGGCTTCCAGGCCTTTGCAGAGTTCAAAGGAATTACCCAAAGATCTTACACAGGACTCAGAAGATATCTACATTTTTCCTTTTGGGTACACTGGCTACTTTGCATATTTTTCCATATTTCCTTCTCAGCTTGGAAAGCATAAGAGGCAGGTATCTTCATCTCCCAACCATAATATAGTCTTAGAAGCTTTCTCCTCATGCCAGGGGTTTGCTATTGAGTTATAAATATATAGATACATATATTGCATAAGCAGGGTTGAAGTGTTGCCTCCAATTTAGCCTCTCCACCAAAGCTTAGATCCACAGAACAATGAACAACTTTGCATTCATTTTCCAACATCAGCCACCTCATTTGAATGACAGTATTTTAATGACAATAAATGTTGCATGGGCACCATGAAGAGAGAAACATCTCCCTACATTAATACCCCATCTGCCTGCCATCTCCCTAAGATCCTGAGGCATGTTTCAAAGCAAGCATAGGAGAATTTACACCTAATTAGAACCACAGGGGCAATGGGATTTCAGAGTTTAGTTCTTAGAATCAGAGTATTTTTGAGCTGCCAGTTGGTCCACGACATTAGTAGAGGAGGAAAGGAGGGACAAAAAGGAGAGAAGACTTGTGTATAGGAGAGAGGAGTAGGCAAGAAGGGAGACCCAGACTTTTTTTTTTATATAAAGATGCTGACTTAGAATGAAAATACCAGAAATGCACTGATTTGTTTTTAACCCCTGTAATTTTTGCTTTACCCCCTACACACCTAAGAGCAGTGAATACTCTTTTGATAGAATCAGACAGAAAAAAAATGTGCTTTGTTAGATGTGGCACTGAACAATCAAGGAATGAAGACAGAAGACTCTGAATAACCCAAAAAGCAGACGATTTCTGATCACAGAAAAAGTGAAGATGTCTTGTTTCATCATTCAAGAAGATAAAGCATATATAGTTAAAGCAAACAGAAGACTAAAAGTCCAAGCACTTTGCTTTTTACCCTCATGTGTTTTAGAGGCATAAAAGGTACATCTGATTAGAGGGGTAAGACTTGTATACTACCACATGTATGGCTGTAAAGTCACAGCTAGGCAAGCCAAGTCGATAAAATTATTAAAATTAAAATGACTACACTTTACTTAATCCATTCAACACACATGGGGCAGAATGATGAAATCAAAGAGAGAACAGTTAGATATTTCATCCAAGAGGTAGATATATGAAAACTGGATTCAGACAAGCTGGAAGAATTTTTAAATTCTCGGCATATGTCTACACACAATCTGATAGCATCTACAAATAGTGTGGAAGCTTTCCCTCAAATTCTCATCTTGGGCTCATCGAACATTTTATAAAGATTCTAGTCCCCTGTATTTATATAAAGCTGCCTAAACACAAGATCATCCAGGCCCATTTGAATTTATACTTACAGCTGACCTGGCTGTACCATTAACTTCCTAATTTATGTAAAAAAAAATAAATAAAACCACACAACACATTAACCTATTTAGAACACCTAATCATTTGGGGGTAAAACATTTATGTTCCAAAAGGACTTAGTTTTTCTCCAGTAAAAAGATCCATATTGGCAAACAAAAAGTGCTCACAGGTTCTGATAATTAAAAATCTGTCTCATTTTCTCTTCTTCTCTAGAAGAAGGGAATACTCAATTATATCATCACGATTCCCAAGTTCTCCAGTTGATCCTCTGTCTCAAAGACCCGTAACACATTTATATTAAGCTAAGGCTTAATATAAATAGGTGCTCCCAATTCTCAACAACCTCCACTCTCCAAGTAGGGATAGGGTCCATATCCACCTATTTCTTCCCACCATTTGTCACTAAAGTTTTTCCCCCTACTCCTAGTATGGACTCGAAATTCAGTCCTTCCTATTTGCTACTTTCTCCATCCCATCCTGGCCAGTAGGTGGCACCACACACAGACGGCGTTTTCAGTCCAAGACAAACTAAATGTTCAGGTTCTTAGGGTATGCATTCTTTCATCCCAAGGAGCTGTGATTTGTTCAAATTGATATTCAGATTGATTGAGTGGTCAGGTAGTAAAGGAGAAAATTTTTCTATATCTTTTTTGGTTCTTCCCAGATCACTAGCCCACATATAAAGGAAATGTGAAAAGACAGTTGCAGATTTCTTGTCCTTTGTGTGAATGAACACAGCCAGCCCAGCAAAGAAAGTTTACTCCATTTGCCAAATCTCTCAGTGCAGTCTCCGAATCTTCTAAAATAGAATAACAGGGATGGGGCACTGGGGTATGCATGTATAACAGGATATTACAATATAAATCATTTGGGGATTATACACTGTTTGAGATTAGCCGCACCTCAGCACCTTTCCATTAGTATTTGATAAGTGGTTTTTAAAAAAGAAACGGAGCTAGCTGTATAATATCTGCAGTGGGTAAGGACAATTAGAAAACATTCATTTTTGTTCTGCTCACACGTCTATTCCCAAAGCTATCCATACACACTCTATGTTCTGGCTTCACCAACCAATCATTATCTACCACCATACAAAAATGAGTTTTAGTTTTTTAATGCTTGCATTTCAGACTTACTTTTCACATATGTTATATCTCATGTGATATTCAACCTATAAATACTTAATATTAAAACTAAAGGCCTACACAGTTGAAGTTTAAACAAAGTATAAAGGTTCATGGAGTAGGTTAGGAGAATCCAGTTCTATACAACTCATATGGCAACTTTGGATAAAGCATACTGTCTCTGAGCCTTAGTTTTCTACACCACAACCTACCTTATTCACTTCATGATGAAGTGAGGAAAGTCAAAAGAAAAGTTTTTTTTTCATTTTTTCCTTTATTTTTTTATTTCTTCAAGTTACATCTCAATCGCAGTCCCCTCCCTATTCCCCCCTCCAGTCCCATCCTCCCACCCTCAACCCCCATCCTCTTCCCTTTTTTTTTTCTTTTAAGTTTAAGGTATATCTTTTTTTTAATCATTTTCTTTTTTTAATAATTTATTTTTTACTTCTTCAAGTTACATCTCAATCACAATCCCCTCCCTACTCCCCCATCAAGTTTAAGGTATATCTTATTTCCCCCTACAGTTTTCCCTTTCAGTCCAACAAATGGCTCTTCCTCTTATAATAATAAATACAATACAAAACAACAGAGGTAATTAGGCCACAGTTATGAGGGTTATATGGCTTAGCATACATTCCCAATGTCCAGTCCATATGTATTTGGTACCTGACTTTAACATTCTACTATCTAACCATCTCCATGAGTTTAAAGTTCTATATCTGACTCAACATTCATACTAACTTGCAACACAATTTTAAAAGTATCTTCTTAGATCTATAACACTCTCTTGACTCCTAAACAACTCAAAATTTAATTATGAGACTCTAGATATCTGTTCTTCAACCACCTCAGAGACCTGAGAGGGATAAATATATCTGATTTTATAGGAAGTACAGGGCCTGCAGCTTCACAAACTAAGAAATAACATACCAGTGGCTGCCTGGACAGTTCCCATTTTCTCTCCATATATTACCGCATCGATCTTCAGTCATTTGGCCCTGTTTCTCTGACAGACATTGATTGTAGAGCAGGGGTTATGAAGGACTTACCTACCCTGTCTTGGCAGAGCTAGGCTGTCGACTTACCTGCTTCCAGGTTTTGTCCTTTTTGGACAACATTCTGTCTACAGTTGGAGCAAGGGGCTTTTCCTATCAAGAGATAGGCTTGTGACTAATTCAATCATCTCCCACTGGAGATTCTTCGATGCTCATCTTCTACTTGGAGGAGAATAGGGGGTGCTGTCAGGAGTTGATATGTCTTGATATAAAAAAATCTAAAGTTACGAAAACATCTTTGAATGCCATATTCTGCAGATCTCTTGAGGTTTTTGAAGAGGCCCTATCTATCTCAAAAGAAAAGTTTTTAAGTAGCTTTGAAAAATATTAAATTCTTCACAAAATAAGAACATATTTTCCCTCAAATTCCTAGGGTGGTTACCAAAGAGTCATTTATTTATTCACTGATATAGATAGCCTAGATACTAGGTACCATCACACACAGCTTCTAGAAGAAATATCTTTGATTTTTCTTAAATTTTAGGATTATGTGTAGTATAAGAAGAGCAAAGGGAAGTAGTGACTCAAGTAAATGACAAAATGGATTGTTTTTAGAAATAAGCAAGTAGGCTAGTAAGAGGTCAATGAATCTGTCATGGGAGGAATGTCGATGGAATGGGTGGGAAATGTTTAGTCTGGACAGGACTAGAGAAATTATAATGATGTTTTTAGAAATCTGATGGGTTATCAACTGCAAGAGATGTGGGGTTTTTTTTTTTTTTTTATAGTGGAAGAAGGTAGTGGACCAAAAATCAAGCTCAAAGGGAAAAAGTTAACTTGTACACCAAAAAAACATATATCTCAAAGGAACATGGGAGCTAAGTGAAAATGTTTCCCAAGACCAAAGCTGGAATAATTTGAGATACAAGTTAAATAAAGCAGTATTGGACCATAGCCCAAAGTTGGAAATAAATGTACATGAGTTACTGTTCATATACACAATGATTGAGCAAATAAGTAAATAAATGAGAACAGACACATTTCTACTGCATAAGAATTCCAACTAATTCATGCAGACATTCTATCCTCGAGGTACCATAAAACTCTCCCACTTTAAAGTGTAGACTATCAAACTCTATTCTTTTCAGAAAGGACATTATGTAAATGGGGAAGAAGCAGCTTTGCTCGGGAGAAGCCTGACAAACAGTACCTCAGCCAGGTGATCACAGTCAATAACAAGTGTTATGTTGATAGCATGTTTCATTAAATGTTACCCCGTTCTTCATCAAAATATGTGATCCCAGTCTAAGCACAAGAAAAGCACCAGGAAAATCCCAACACATTCTACAGAGTACCTGAACAGCAATATTCAAAATTGTACAGGTCATCAAAAACAAAGGAAGTCTGAGAAACTGTCACACACAAAAAGAGTCTAAAGAAATGCTATGACTAAATGTAATGTGGTATACTGAATGGGATCCTGGTATAGATATGAATAAAGTACAGGTATCAATTAATTATAAAATTATTGGTGCATTTTTGTACCAAATGTATCACATGTGCTCATAAAAGTGTGTATATTTAAGTATAATTCCTAGATTTAAGGAAAATGTGCAATATTTGTCTTTCTGAGTCTAACATATTTCACTTAATAAAATGATCCCCAGTTCCATCCACTTTTCTGCAAATGACATGACTCATTCTTCAATAAAAGCTAGAGAAATTTCCACTGTGTATATATATCCTACATTTTCTTTACCCATTCATCTGTTGATGGGCATCTAGGCTGGTTTTATATCTTGGCTATTATGACTAGTACAGCAATGAAAATGGACGAGCATATATATCTGTGGTAAGCTGACTCAAAATTCTTAGGGCAGATATCCAGTAGTGATATAGCTGCATTTACATGGCAGTTACATATATTTTTAAAGAGTCTTCTCTTCTGTGATAGTTTGAATGAGAATGTCCTCCATAGGCTCACTTATTTGAACACTTGGTACCCAGTTGGCGGCACTGTTTAGGGAGGTGTAAGAGGTGTAGGCTTGCTAAAGAAAGTATATAGCCTCACACTACTTCCAGTGCTTGCTTTCTGCTTCATGCTTGTGATTCAAGATGCAAGCCTTTAGATTGCTGTACCAGTCTCTATGCCTGCTCCTTGCTGTCATGCTTTCCCCTCATGATGGCAATGGACTCTTATCCCTCTGGAACCATGAGTCCAAATAAACTCTTCCCTTTATAAGTTGCCTTGGTCACAAGTACCTAATGCATCTTCAGATTGTCATAAATGGCTACATCAATTTATATACCCACCATCAGTGTATAGGGGTTCTTCTTTTTCCACACCCTCACCAGTATCTGCTGTTTGTTTTCTTGGTGACAGGTATTCTGACTGTAGATGGAATCTCAGTGTAGTTTTCATTGATGGATAAAGATAATAATACATTTTCAAATATGTATTAGTCCTTTTGTTTCTTTTAAGAAATGTCTGTTTGTTGTGTAGCTTGATCTTCATGTGGGACTCCTAATAGCGGGAGCAGGGGTTGTTTCTGACTGTTACCCACTTTTGGGACCTTTTACCCCTACTGGGCTGCCTTGTCTAGCCTCAATAGGAAAAGATATGCCTAGTGTTACTGGAACTTGATAGTCCAAGGCTGGTTGATATCCACTGGAGGCCACTCCTTTTCTGAAGAGAAAGGGAGGAGTGGATGGGGGAAGATGGGGGAAGGAAGAACTGGGAGAAGAGGAGGGATGGGAAACTGCAGTTGGGGTGTAAGGCAAATAAATAAATAAATAAATAAATAAATAAATAAATAAATAAATAAATAAATAAATAAATAAATAAATAAATAAATAAATGTGTTTATTTTAAAAAGAGAAATGTCTGCTCAATTCATTAGCCCACCATTGGTTGATGTGGGTTTTGAAAGCTATTTTTTGAGTTCCTTATATATTCTAGATATCAATCCCTTGCCTGACATTGTCTTAGCTATAGTTTCTACTGCTGTGATGAAACACCATGACCAAAAGCAACTTGGGGAGAAAAGGGTTTATTTGGCTTACACTTCCATATCAAAGTCTATCATCAAAGGAAGTCAGGACAGGAACTGAAGCAGGGACTATGAAGAAACACTGCTTACTAGCTTGCTCAGATGCTTTCTGATACACCCCACAACCAACTGGCCAGAAGGGTACCATCCACAACAGGCTGGGCCTTCCCACATCAATAATTTAAAAAATGCACTACAGACTTGACTATAGGCCATCTGATGGAAGCATTAGCTTGTGTCAAGTCGACAAAAAAAAAAGACATATAGTTTGCAAAGCTTTTTCTCTCTTTCTGTGGGGTGTCACCGCACTCATTATGATGATTATTTCCTTTCATTTTAATGAAGTTTTTGCCTATGCTTGTATCTTCAAGCATTTTGTCTATGTCTTCCTGTAGAAGTTTCTTTTTTTCTTTATTTTTTATTTCTTCAAGTTACATCTCAATCGCAATCCCCTCCCTACTCCCCCCTCCAGTTCCACCCTCCCACCCTCTTCCGCCTCCAACCACCCATCCCCTTCTTATTTTTTTTAAGTTTAAGGTAGATCTTTTTCCCTCCAACAGCTCCCTCTTTCAGTCCAACAAATGGCTCTTTATCTTATAACAATAAACACAATACAAAACAACAGAGGTAATTATGCCACAATTATGAGAGTTATATGGCTTAGCATACATTCCCAATGTCCAGTCCATATATTAAGGTCCTTTATCCAGTTTGAGTAGATTTTTGTGCAGGGTAAGACATATGTACTTAGCCTCATTCTTTCACATGTGGATGTTTTCTCAGCATTATTTGTTGAAGAGGTTGTCTTTTTTTCTGATGTATATTTTTAGCACCTCTGTCAAAAAATAGGTAGCTGTAGCTATGTGGTTTTAGAAACAGGTATATTTAAACCAAAAATATTTTTTGACAAGGAAAGTGATTATGTATAAAGGAGTTGATTCTGTATAAAGGCATTTGTTTATTCTGATTTAAAATTGGATTGTGGATATAATGTATGAGAGAAGAATAAATAAAGATAAATTATATAAAAGTGAAAGTGGAATGTTCCCAATCCTGGAATCCTCACTGATTCATAGTAGTAAATGAACACCATCCCCTTCCAAATATAAGCCATTGCTGGACAATGGGGTTAAAATGGGGCAGGTAGCTAGCATGACTCTGTTGACTTTCCAGCCTAGCACAAAAGCTGGATATGAGAACTGAAAAACTAAAATTGGCAAGGCTTCATAACAATTACTGTGAGTTGACATCTGGCCAAAATAAAGACACCAAGCACAAACCAGCACCAAAATAAATTGATTAAAGTAGCACCATGGAGGAGTTTTAGCAGGCTAAGATGCAGCTTTACAAGACCCAAGACCTGGGATAAGGACTGGCAAGATGGCTTATTGGGTAAAGGTGCTTGTTGCCAAGTCTGAGTTCCATACACTCATATGGCAGAAGGAGAGAACTAACCCCCAAATGTTGTCCTCTGGTATCAACACATTCACTGTGACACATATGTGCCCATATATATATAGGCACATGCATACATATATATATATATGACAAAAAGATCAGACAGATGGACAAATACAAATGTAAAAAAAATTAAGAGACCAAGGATAATGGCATCCTCGTTTTTATTTTAATTACAATTTTATTTTTAATTATGTGTATATGTGTATGTCTGAATGTTGGTTTGTGTACATGGAGGCAAGATGAGGGCATCATATCCCCTGGAGTTGGAGTTACAGGCAGATGTGAGGCACCTGAAACTAGTGCTGTGAACCAAACTCCAATTCTCTACACTCTTAACCACTGAGCTATTCTCTCCAGCACCACTTATTTTATTTTATTTTTTATTACTTCAAGTTACATCTCCATCACAGTGCCCTCCCTCCACCTTTCTGGGTCCCGCCCTCCCACCTTGTCCCTCTTCTTCCTCCTATCTTACTCCTCCTATGTGGCGTGCCCTACATTTCATCTCCCTCAGTTCATTACTCACATGAGGGCTAAGAGCTCCTCTTGCACTGGGGGCCTACATGGCAGCACCACTAGGGCAAAGTGTCTCACTAACAGGTAACAAGGCCCATGTTCCTGTTCCTTTCAGTCTGTTGGTTGTAGGATAGTTATCTTGTACTATATGGCTAAAATCCAGTTATAAGTGAATAGATGCCATGTGCATCTTTCTGAGTCTGGGTTAACTCACTCAGAATGAGCTTTTCTAGTTCCATCCATTTGGCTGCAAATTGCATGATTTCCTTGTTTCTGATAGCTGAATAGTATTCCATTGTGTAAATTATTTTATTCTTAATATCCACATCATATCTTTTTGCTGTGTGATACTCAACTTGCTCAATCACTCAGTGCTTTGTTTTCTCAATATGATGAACTACCTAAAACAAAAATCTATTACCACTCCTGGGAGACGGCTCAGTAAGGATTGGCTTTCCCAGAACTCATGTAAAAGTCAAGTTGGTTTATATGATTATACTTGCTTGTGTATAATCCCAACAGGTGAGAGCATAGTGACTTTTCTATAATCCCAGTACACAGAAGGTGGAGACAGATAATCCCTGGAGTTAACAGATGACTCAGACTAGCCAAAACAGTGAGTCCTGGATTTAGCAAGAGAACCTACCTCAATATATAAGATGGAGCATGATTGAAAAATATATCTGATGTAAACTTTGGGTTTCCATATGCATGCACATGTACCCACACACACGTGAACATGCATGTACACATACATGTACATAACACACACACAAACCAAAAACAAACAAAAAAAATCTACCACCCTCCTTTCTTCCAGCAAGTCCTGATAGTTGAATGCACTTTGCATGCATTGCAATTAAATGATAAAAACAAAATTGCAAACAATTTTAATTGTGTATACATGTATTAATACAAGTTGTTTGGACATGTGCCTCTCCTCTCTTAGCAAATGATGAAGACATTTTAATGATTTTCATCCATTTATCTACTCCAGCTGTGGAAAAATTAAACATCCCACCCCACTTCATGGATCAGAATAAACCACTACTATTTATTCCCCAAGATAAGTTTCCATGGAATAAGTAGCTCTAGAAGTAACTCCCTTTGTGCTCTAAGGCATGCTTATCTTAGAGGTGAAAGGATCTATTTCTGTGTCATTTGTCAGACCTCAAGCACTCCAGAGAGCTAATTGTCCTGAATGAAGTTTTCAAGAATCTAAGGTTTGTTGTTAGTTTTTAAAGAACCAGATATGGGGGGTAGAGTGATGATTCAGTGGATTGAGTGTTTGTTACCTATTAATGGGACAATTTACCCTGGGGTGCTACCATGTAGGCCCCCAGTGCAAGAGGAAGCTCTTAGCCCTCATATGACTGTTGAACTGAGAGGGGTTGATATATAGGGACACTCCACATTGGAGTGGGTGGGAGGGTGGAACCGGAAGGGGTGGAAAGAGGGCACTATGATGGAGATGTAACTTGAAGTAATAAATAAACATTTAAAAAAGAGTGCTTGTTACTCTTCTTTTAAAAAGTAAAATAGAATTAGATAATTTCCTTCCTTCCTTTTCCTCACCCAAATCCCTACCTCTACCTCCTTTTTTCCTTTCAAATTCATGGCCTTATTTTGTACAACTTTTTGAATCCATTTAGTGTTGTTTGTATATGATATCAGGGCTGACTACCTGGTGTTTGGTAACCAACTAGAGGGCTCATCCTTGGGGATGACTAAGTCTCCTTCTCTGCAGCCCTTAGTTATCTGCAGTTCCTTGTCTATGGGTAGGGACCCATGAGATTTGTCCCTTCCACGATAGCATGTCTATAATGTTGTCTTTGCTCAGATCTTGTTTAGGCAGAGGTACTGTTGATGTATCATAGTGAAAAGACCCTGTCATTTCCAGGAGACATAATCTCACACAGTTTCCATGGTCCTCTAGCTCT
>CAJQZJ010028753.1:0-13350 GCA_907164525.1 Lophiomys imhausi | reverse complement strand
TAAAAACACCTTTTTCTCTGCCAGATTAAAACTTGTAACTCTTGTAACAAGGCACATACAGTACTACTATTCTTAATAGGACCTGCTAATTCTAATACTTTCACTGCGTTGACCACATAAACTGAATCTGAGATCAAATTGAATGCAAATTGACATCTTTTAAACATCTCAATTAGTATTTTCAACTCTACTATTTGGGGGGAGCCCGGTTGAAATTGACATAACACGGGCTCTTGTCTTTCTATCAAATAGGCTCCACAGCCTGTCTTTGAGCCATCAGTAAACACATTTGGTGACCCTTGAAGTGGTACTGCTGAAGTAACCTTAGGGAATATCACTGGGTGCTCCTTAAAAAATGATAGCAATGGATGCTTAGGATAATGGTTATCAATCGCTCCTTCAAAGCTACATTGCAATATTGCCCAGTCATCTACAGTGCCACACAAAATCTTAATTTGATGACTGGAATAGGGCACTATTATACTGGCAGGAGCAACTCCAAAAGACTGCAAACATTGTTGGATACCATTCAAGGCTAAAGCAGCAACTGCAGTGGGATAATGTTCTATGGATTTCTTTGGAGAAATCTTTGAATAAATCCATAATAATGGTCTGTCCTGCCATAACAATCCTGTAGGTTGACCATAGGTGGCAAATATGCACAATGCAATGGGCTGTCCTTCCTGCCATCTCTTTAGGAAGGCACTCTGTAACCTTTCTTCCACTTTACATAAAGCTTTTCTTGCTTCTACTGTTAATTGCCTAGGAGAATTAAATGCTGAATCACCTTTCAAAATATCATATAGGGGTCTTATTTCATAATTTGGTAGCTTCAAGTAGCCTCTTACCCAATTGATATCTCCTAACAACCTTTGAAAATCATTTAGAGTCTTTAAATTATCTTTTCTTATCTCAATTTTTTGAGGTATTATTTTTTTCAGGTCCAACCTTAGCTCCTAAATAATCAACCACATTTTCCTTTTGAACCTTATCAGGAGCAATAAACAACCTTTTCTTTTTTAATAATTGAACTAATTCTTCATAGGCCCGATCTAACATTTGTTCACTCTTAGCTGCCAGTAAGGTATCATCCATATAATGAACACATCTCAAATCTGGAAAATTCTTTCTCAAGGGAGCAATGGCTTCCCCCACATACAGTTGGCACATAGTGGGGCTGTTTGCCATGCCCTGGGGTAATACTACCCATTCAAACCACTGATCAGGTTCCTCATGGTTACATGATGGAACAGTAAATGCAAATCTCTCACTATCTTTGGCACACAAAGGGATGGAGAAAAAACAATCTCTTATATCTATAACTATAATGGGCCATGAGGCTGGCAAAGATGATAAGAGCGGCAAGCCATGTTGCACTGGGCCCATGATCTGCATTTGTTGATTTATGGCACGCAGGTCATGCAACAATCTCCATTTTCCAGATTTCTTTTTAATGACAAAGATAGGTGTATTCCAGGGAGATACAGATGGTTTTATATGCTTTAAAGACATCTGTTCATCCACCAACTCTTTGGCTGCATTCAATTTTACAGAGGAAAGTGGCCACTGAGGAACCCATACTGGGTCCTCCGTCTTCCAAGTTATGGGAATGCCCTCCTCAGTGGCCCCTAGGAAAAACCCAGGCCCTGTCTCTTTTGTCTTTGCTGCATAGATATGGGACTCTTCTGCCCCTGCAAATATTTTCCTATTCCAAAGCCTGGAGCATATCCCATATCTTGCATCATGCGTTGGGCTGAATCAGAATAGTCATTACTCAATTTAAATCCCATATCCTTTAAAAGGTCTCTTCCCCAAAGGGAGATAGGGAGCTCAAGTACATATGGTTGCATTTCTCCTGAGTGGTTTTCTTGGTCCTGCCACTTTAATAATCTTGCACTCATATCTGGAGTCTTAGCATAACCCAGGCCTTGAAGTGTTTGAGAAGAGGCTTGTACGGGCCAACCTGAAGGCCAGTCTTTCTTTGCTATGATACTCCTATCAGCCCCAGTATCCAAAAGGCCCAGGATCTTTTTACCATCAACTTTTAACTCCAAGACAGTGCGTTGGTCCAAATCCAGGGAGAGAAAAGTCAGATCTGTGCCCGTGGACCCAAAACCATCTTTTCCTCTCTCTCGATCCTTTGCCGCATAGCGATCATGTAAGCTCGGCAACATGATCAACTGAGCAATTCTATCTCCAGGAGAGATAGCTGTTATACCACGGGGGGAGGCTACCATGATCTTAACCACTCCTGTATAATCTGGATCTATAACCCCAGGATGGACAATAAGTCCTCTCAAGGCTGATGATGACCTCCCTAACAACAAACCAACTGTACCAGGTTCAAGGGGTCCTTTAAAATCTGTTTCAATTAACTGGACCCCCATTTGGGGCGTTAATACGAGTCTGGTGGTGGAGCAGAGGTCCAATCCTGCTGAGCCTGTAGTGGCTCTCCGCAGTCCCTCGGATGGCGGAGGGTTGGCCATCTCTCTTGATTCTGTTCTTTGTCCTGATTCTCTACTGCCCCATATATTTGTGGGCCCTGAGGTCGTGGGCCCCGCTGTCCGTTTTTTGGACGAGCGCCACCATAACCTTGAGTTAAAGGCTGGCCATGGATGTCTATCACTGAACGGCATTCATTAGCCCAATGGTTCCCTTTTTTACATTTTGGGCATAACCCCGGCCACCTGGGGCATTGTACACTTCCTGTACTTTCTGTACTCCTTCCCCTGGGGCACTGTCTTTTAAAGTGTCCCATCTTGCCACACTTAAAACAAACTCCTGAACTTCCTCCACCTTTTCTGGTCAACTGTATTACTGCGGCAGCAAGACCAGCATTAGTTAACGGCCCTCCAAGTTCTCTACACACTTTCATCCTGGCTTCTAGCCCTTTGTTCTTGTAAGGGGTGATAGCGGCTCTACACTCTTTGGTACATTGCTCATAGACCAACTGTTTTATTAGTGGCAAGGCAGCATCCGGGTCACCAAAAATCTTCCCTGCTGCTTCCACCATTCATGCCACAAAGTCTGAAAAGGGCTCCATGGGGCCCTGTAGAATCTTAGTTAAGTTCCCACTCACCTCCCCTTTGTTAGGAAGAGATCTCCAAGCCTTGATAGCTATCTTGTTTATTTGCTCATAAACCTGAATAGGATATCCTATCTGCTGGTTGGCAAATCTCCCCTGCCCAAGCAGCATATCTCTATCCCAGGCTGGATTTCCATCTCTCTGATTAATGGCTGCTTGCTCAGTGGCATACTCAATCAAGAAAGCTTTCCAGTCTAAGTATTGTCCTGGACTTAAGCAGGCGCGGACCAGGCCACTCCAATCACTCGGAGTCATACAATGTCTGCTTAATGCTTCCACTTGAGCCATTGTAAAAGAAGCGGTAGTACCATAGGTACGAACCGACTCTGCAAGGGATTTAACTACTTTAAAATCGAGCGGTTCCTCGTACCTGTTCCCTTGTGGGTCTTGGTATACCAGATAGGCAAACTGTAATTCTGTTCTTACTTGTGTCCACATTCCCGGGCAGAAAGATCTCCCTACTTTCAGGGACTGAACAGGCTGATCTATCTGAATGTCTTCTGGATATGGAGGAGAAGTTGAAGGCGCCGCGGCAACGGCTTTACTTACACCAACTGCCGCCAACGTGTCTTTCTCTTTTACCCTTTTCTTTTCCTTTTTTCTAATAACAGTCCTCTCCAACTGTTCTATTAGAGCGTGTAGCTCCCCTTCAGAATCCGTGCCCTCTGAGTCCTCAAAATCTCTAAAATCTCTAAAATCTCTAAAATCTCTAAGATCGGGATAGAGAGGAACCTTCTTTTTGCCTCCCTTTTCACTGTCTGTTCAAATCTTTCGCCTTTGTTACTTTCCTTTTCACTGTCTACTTGCTCAGATCTTTCCCCTTGCAGCAGTTCCAAGGCTGATTCTCCCTCCTTGATTGCATTACAGCATCTCTGATCTTCTAAACAACTCCTCACCATTTTCCAAATCGGTCTTACTCCATGCGTCAGAGTCCCTTGCTCCCAAGCAAAATCCAAGTCCCTGCCTAATTTGTCCCAGCAGGATACCGTAAGATTCCCGGACACCGCAAACCACGGAGCCACGGAATTGCATTCATTCAAAAATCTCTCTAGGGTAGACTTTTTAATTTTCAAATTCCTAGCTAAAAGTAGCTCCTGAAGAGCCAGAAAAATTGGATGTGACTCAGACAATCCCATGTTTAAAAATTTACTTTCGGTTCGCAACTTCACAGCGAAACTTTACCTTTTGTTCGCAACTTCTGCGAAACTTTACCGTATGTTCACTATCTCCGCGAAACTTCACCTTTTGTTCGCTGTCTCTGCGAAACTTTACCTTTTGTTAGCTATTTCCGTGAAACTTTATTGTCCCAGTTTATCCCAGGAACTTACCAGCGTGCTGCCCCTGACAGCAGGAGTTCTGAGTCTTTTTTTGTTCCCCGTACGGGCCACCACTTGTTGCGTCCCCCTCGACCAGCAAGGATGACCCAACTCACAAAAGCTCTTCTCCAGCAGTTTATTCAGGTCCCTTGAAAACAGTCTTCTGAATGCCCATGCAGACCCAACCCACAGGCTAAATACTAAATGAACAGCCAATCAAGTAAAGCCACGTGGTGCTATCTTAGAGGCCCACGTATGCGGAAGCAAGCCAGATCAGCGGTCTTAGCCAAATATGGACTTGTTTACCACCGAGAGCGCTCACCGTCGGGCTGGTGGAAGGTGGAAACCGGCGCCATCTTTAGGGCGTGGCACATCGCAGCTCTCTACACTCTCCCTAACTGTTGCATCTTCACATGGAGTCCTTTCTTCCCACAAGTCATGGTCAAACATTTCCCAGTCTCTTCCCTTCTGCCCTGGATGTTTGTAGGCTTTCTGAATATGGAGCTACCTCTGCTGATAAGCACAGATTTCCCTTTACTCATGCTGTGTCTGCAGCCTGGCTTTCTGAGTGAATAAACAGGACTGACAGAATCTAGACTGAGTGAGATTTGGCAGATAAATTGGAAGATGTTGCAGAGAGATTGCAGTCTGATAACTGCCTACACTTGTTTGCCCCTGAGTGTGGGTAGCGTGGTGTGTTTCTGAGGGAGGAAGGAATGTAATTTATGGTCTTCTCATTTTCCTCTGTGTTTTAGATTTTTAAATATGTGAACAAGGTATCTGTTAATGACTATGTATGCACCTAAATTTCGATTTCTTCTGGATCTGCAAAAGACAAATACAGTTGGTACATGGATAGCTAGTCAGGGGGTATTTCTTTAAAGGATAGACTTCTTTTAGTGTCGATTTTAGATAAAATCTTCTTCAGAACTTGTATTTAAAAAGTACAAGTTCCCCCCCACCCCACCCCCAAAAAAATCACGTCTCTTGTATTAAGCTGAGACATACCTAATTATTCCAGCAGAGGGCGCTCAAGCATAACTTCATCACAGTGAAGCGCCGTTACTTTCCCTGAATACTAGAAATGTCAATTCAGCGTTGTCAGGTTCCTAAAGCAAATCTATGTGACCAATCTGGAAGAATATAAGGTATAGGAGGTCGTAGAACTAAAGTTTTTCTAGATTTGTCTTTCTCTTTTACACTAGGGACCAACTCAGATCCTCATTTTATCCACTGAACCACCTCTCATTTCATTGACAGTGCCCACCCCGCCCCCCCCCCCCCCCCCCCCCCCCCCCGCCACACACATACACCACTCTTTTTTGAGACAGGGTCTCATGGAGTCCAGGCTAGAATGGAACTTGCTGTGTAGTAAATGATGATCTTGAACTTTGAATCCACCACCCATGTGCCCAAATTACAGCCATGCTCCACCATGCCCCATTTATGTGGCATAATGTCAAACCTAGGGCTTCAGATATGCTAGTCAAGCATTCTGCCCCATTCCCTGGTGTCTTCAAGCAAATCACACAGCCACCCCATACTTCAGAGCTCTGTAATTGCAACTTTTCTATGCTTCTTGGAGGAGACCCATACTACCACACACTATGTACTGATCATAAGACACAGTGCTGAAATTTTTTAAATGTCACCACAGGCTGAAGAGCAAAACTGGCTTTGAAGTTATCCTGGTGTCTCCAAAACGAGCTCCTGAGTGCTGTAGTCATTAAATCCACACTGCTGTCTGGTGATGAGACCTGCTAGCATGGATAATGAATTTATCTGGGTTTTGGCTTTTGAACCTATTGCTGATTACAGTTTATGGGATGGAGTAGGTGGTAGATTATTTCTCAATTTAGGCATTCTTCTAATTCAGTGGTTCTCAACCTGTGGGTCATGACCCCTTTGGGTTGGTTGAATGACCCTTTCACATATCAAATATCCTGCATAACAGATATTTATATTATGACTCATAATGGTAGCAACAAAAATAATTCTACAAGGGAATGAGGAAGGGAGGGAGGGAGGGAAGAAGGGAGGGACAGAGGAAGGGAGGGATAGGCCAGGAGGGGAGGAGGGAGGAAACTATGTTCTAGAAAGTAACTTGAGAAAACAAAATAATATTTTTAAAAGGGTTAATAAACTTAAAAATGTAATAAAAATAAAATATAAAATTTTCAAATTATAATTTACCAAAGGTATACTTGCCTTACTGGTATGAAAGGATAAATGATCTTAATTTGAGATTAGAATGTTAGACTGCAGGTTGCCACATAGTTCACACACACTTGATATCAGCTTAAGAGGTTTTTTTGCAGATATAAAGGATATTTTCATTGTTTGGCAATGAAAAGGCAATTAAGAGGTTTAAAATGCTGTAAATAAATGAAGAGTTACTACAGTTCAACCTGGTTTTCTAAACTCTAAGAGTTGAAATAATTTGGAGCTAAGGTAAAATATTTGAGAAGGGTGGTGTTAGCCCTTGCCAACTCCAGCAGAGACAGGAGGATGACTATAGAGTTAGTTGTCTTGTTAATTCTAGAGTTACAAGGAACAGGGTGGTAATGGTACACAACCTTAATCCTATCACTTGAGAAGGATACAACCTTAATCCCAACACACTGGAGATAGAAACCTGCAGATCTTGGAGTTCAAGGCCAGCCTGACACAAAGCAAGCTCCAAAAAGAGAAAAATTTAGATCCAGGGGAGGTGGTGCGCATCTTTAATCCCATCAGTTAGGAGGCACATGCCTTTGATCCCATTACTTAGAATGCAGAGACAGGCACAAAGGATTTGGAATGATTTAAGTCTAAAAGCTACTCACAAAAGGCATGCTGAAATTCAAAGTGAATTGAGATATCAAAATATATACACTTAAAGGTTTGTTTAGTTTCAAAATATCAAAATAATTTCTTTTTTAATCTCAATTGAAAGATAATATTTTTTATATTGTCAAAAAACCCAATTTGCTCCAGGAAAAATATTACCTGCCCCCCACTAAAAAAAAAAATAGTGTCCCAGGGTTAGGATTAGGGCAGGGCTCTGTTCTTATCTTTCCAGGAGACTAAAAGCATCCATCTAAGGAATCCAGGGACAATTGAACAACTGAAACCTCAGAAGAAAACAGACCATATACCAAAAAAGATAAGTAGCCCAGATGATCCAGTCTTGCAGACTTCCTTAATAGCTGTTCCCTCAAAAATCTACAACCACAACAACTCAAAATTGCTAAGATTGTTCAGCCCCACAGACTGTGTCAGCCAGAACTTCAGTAAAGCCCTGAAGTTCAGCTTCTTAAATAGCTGAGCACAAAAGGACTGAACATCAAATGATTCTATTAACATGCTTAACCATTTTTCCATTCTTATTTGGGCCCCAAACAGGTTTACTATGTCCCCAATCAGCAGGAAGTCATTTTAAGAGAGCGACATCCCATCTCCAGAAGGTGGGGTGGGTGATTTCCCCCCTGCCCTTTGGTCATTTGATGGGTTATAGATACTTGTGGTTATTTAGGGGGAAAGATTACAAGTTGTTAAATAGGTATTGGAGGTTAAACCCAGGGATTTCTCTCTTTTTCTTTTCTGTATCCTTCTTTCTACCCTATGTAGGGGTGAAAGGACTTGAGAAAAAATGGGATATAGACATAATATAGGAATGATAAAGAAAAAGGGGCAGATTATTGAATATGCTCTTATATCTTTGTATATTGATACAAAATTAAGATTATATTTGGCCACATTGGTATTGACATTTGTATATTGATACAAAATTAAGATTAACTCTTTTTAAGGTATTGTACCTCAGTAATGCTTAAAAATGAAATGTGAAGTTTTGGCCTTTTGTTAGCAACTGTCATAAACTGTTTAGGATAATTAAGAAATGCAAACTAATAGTCAAGAATGTCATTCTATTAGGTACTAGGGCAGTCTATCACAGTTATTTTCTAAATTAATCAGAAATCAAGTTGCTAAGAGACAAGCAACATTTGCTTATCCAAATATAAGGAGATAGATAGGTGGTCTTCAATAACCTCAAGAGATCTGTAGAATATGGCATTCAAAGATGTTTTCTTAACTTGATTTTTTTTTTATATCGAGACATGTCAGCTCCTGAAAGCACTCCCTTTTCTACTCCAAGTAGATGATGAGCATTTAAGAATCTCCAGTGAGAGATGGTTGAGTTAATGGCAAGCCTGACACTTCCCAAGAAAAACTCCTTGCTTCAACTGTAGACAGACTGCTGTACAAAAAGGACAAAACTTGGAAGCAGGTAAGTCGACAGCCTAGCTCTGCCAAGACAGGGTAGGTAAGTCCTTCATAATTCCTGCTTTACAATCAATGTCTGTCAGAGAAACGGGGCCAAACGGCTGAAGATTGCTGCTGTAATGTATGGAGAGAAAATGGGAACTATCCAGGCAGCCACTGGTATGTCATTTCTTAGTTTTGAAATCTGTTGTCCCTGCACTTCCTGTATAATCAGATATATTTATCCCTCTCAGGTCTCTGATGTGGTTGAAGACTAGATAGCTAGAGTCTCATAGTTAAATTTTGAGTTGTTTAGGAATTAAGAGAGTGTCTGGATCTAAGAAGATGTTTTTAAAATTGTGATACAAGTTAGGATGAAAGCTGAGTTGGATATAGATCTTTAAATTCATGGAGATGGTTGCATAGTAGAATGCTAAAGTCAGTTGCCAAATACATATGGACTGGACCTTGGGGATGTATGCTAAGCCATATAACTCTCATAATTGTGGCCTAATTATTTTTGTTGTTTTGTACTGTATTTGTTGTTATAAGAGAAAGAGCCATTTGTTGGACTGAAAGGGGGAACTGTTGGGGGGAAAAAGATATACCTTAAACTTAAAACAAAAAAAAGGGAGTGGATGGGGGGGGTTGAGGGGGAAAAGGGTGGGAGGGTGGGAATGGAGGGGGGAGTAGGGAGGGGATTGTGATTGAGGTGTAACTTGAAGAAATGAAAGAAAGAAAGAATAATAATTTTACAGCTGGGGGGGGGTGGGTCACCACAACATGAGGAACTGTATTAACAATCTGGCATTGGGAAGGTTCAGAACCACTGCTCTAATTCATGTTCAAAGCTCTTTGACTTCCCCAAGAACCCTGCCAATGCTGGGTGTATGAGGAAGCAAAAAGCACACTAGGCTTAGAACAAAGAACCAGCACCCCTGAGGCCGAGTTTCTGCTACAGACAGAGGACTAAGTAGGAATGAACATGTCAGTCATCAGTCACTTCTTGCTTAGCAACATCAAGCCAGAGAGAGTAGGAAGTGTCTGTGATGAAGACGGGAAGTTCTATCTCCCAAGGTCTGGATAGAGACTCTATCATCGTAGACCTGAGAAGACTCTCAGTCGGTTGTCTGCTAAGCACAAGTTGTGGGCTTCCTGCAGTGACCACGCTCTGGGTGAGCAGTTCTGATGCCTTTAGTCAGAGAGGCTCTGGACTGGCCATTCGAGGAACCTAGGCTCTCCTGCCAAGACAGAACTGCCAAGTGCTCGACCAGAACAAAGCTGAAGGATGTATTGTATCCATGTGTTAGTGACACAGCAACGGGAGTCAAAGGGACCAGAGCTACTACCAAACTCAAAGACAATCCACAGCTTTTAATAAAAGAACCGGCGAAGGGATCCTGGCAGTTTCCATGGATGGGCAATGTGCTTCCCACCAGAGTCCTGCGAGGAAAGACAGCCAGGGGATGGTAAGGGCTGGGCTCCCATCTGCCAACACAGCACGTCATTGCACCCGAGTGTCTAGTGCCTTTCCACACAAGCACAGGAAGGACCAGTAGCCCCAGCGAGCCTTGTCAGCAGGTGGTCCTCATCATCTAGATGTTGTTTGCTAATATTCTACTCAAAGGATTAGCCTACCTCACACTGTCTAAATGGGGAAGAGCCTGTTGCCTGCTCTAAGGCCTCTCATCAGATTCACTTTCTTTCAGCTCCAATCTATCCCTGAAGTCCTCTCTCTCACCACTTTTTACTGAGTTAGCTTCTGGGTCTCTCTACACTCTGGGTGATAAGTGAGAGGGAGACGGTGACCATTCCTGGCTTACCTGCTGATTTTCCCCAGCTCCCACCCAGTTCAACAGACCCAATGATCAATGTGTCTCTGTCGGCTAGCTTGGCTAGGTGGCTGTTTTATGAGAACATTCAGTTTCCTTTCTTCACATAAGTAATATTTCAAAAATGCCCGTGAAATACTGAAAAGAAGGTAGCACATTAACTTCTCAGGCTGTGTTTACTCAGACATAGAGGCTATAGGTTAAGGACCCGGACTTTGGAGTAGGAATGACGTGGTCTCCAATCTCTGCTCTGTTTCTTATTAACGATGTATCCCCAGGAAAACTACTTTACCTAGTTAACTCTTTGCTTTCTGTCTATAAGATGAGACTGAGACTGACAACCAGCTCAGTGGTGTGGTCAGGGTTGAATGAGACAGGAGAGAGATGCTGAGAGTGTAGCTCAATGGTAAGGTCTGTGCTTAGGAAGCAGAAAGCCCTGGGTTCCATCCTCAGCCCTGGGGAAAAAAAAAGTCAAGATGGGATTATACGCAAAGCACTTCGAAAAATGACCAGCTCATACAAATACCTCAAAACCGACATTATTATAGCATACTTAAATTCATAAGACTGAGACTTAAAGTGCAATAATAATTAAAGTTGAAAGGCATATTGTTTAAAAACTGTCTAATCAGTGAGAAAAGGACAAAGTGTATCAAAAGGAGATAAAAAGACATGCCAGTCCATTGTGGTATATGGACTTCACTAGATCCTGATTTAAACTAAGGAAGTGCTGACTGGTGGTACAAGGAATTATGACTAACTTACAATGTAAAACTTGAATAGAGACCATAGCTTCATAAAAGAAGAGTTTGGGGTCTGGGAGTGAGCACTTGCCTAACATGCATAAGGCCCCGGGTTTCATTGATTAATTGATTGATTGATTAATCTTCTAAAGCAAATTGTCTTTGTCAGCCTGGGGTTCACCAATTAAGCTCAAATGTTTGGCCAGGGAGCTCTGGAGATCTTTGAGTCTCCATCTTAGCAGCGCTGGGATTACGGGATTACAGGCACTGCCACCACGCAAAGCGTCTTCACAAGGGCTCATGGGATTGAACTCAAGTACAGTACACCAAAACTTTACTGACTGGGTCATCTCCAAGCCCCATCCAGCACTGAAGTTCTTTACATAAAGAAGTCTCTGTTGAGATCCAAGATGGCACCGACCATAGAGCAGTGCATCTGAGTAGTAGGTGAATGAGATTAGTCACTGTGGAGTGAATGTGAGGTCCCCTAGCCTACAGTGAAACACAGACGTTGTCTGAATTCCCACAGCGAACATTGAGACCGGTCACCAGGTAAAACAGCCCACGCAGTTCCCGGGAACACAACCCTGAGATCAGCCAGCTCCGTCACTGGTCTAGAAAGGAGCTCTGGCTAGAGATCTAGCCCAGGAGCGGATCCAGCTCACGGCTCCAGCCACAGACCAGCAGCCCCGCCTGTCTGCCTGTTATCCAGCCTGCACTCGAGCCACACCACAAGAGCAAAGGTAAGTGAGATTATTTTTTTCCGGAGTCTCCAACATGGTGGCACAGTGTGCACTGTAGCGGAGAGGCAGAGACCTAACCCAGTCACAGCAAAGCAATTAGGAGCCAAGACTGCCTGCAAACAGAGCCCTCGACAATGTGTTCTCCACAAATACTGGGGTGGGTGGGTCACTCACCCTAGCACCCAAGCATCTGAGGCAGTCAGCAACAGGCGCACTGAGGCCAGCATCTGTTGTGGGTGGAGCTCCCTGCCTGCACAGTCAGCCTAGCTGGGGAGCCAGAACGACTGGGTCAGTGAGAGGAGAACACAGACCCAACCACAGCTCTACCTGCCTTTCTGAGGAGACCTGTCAGCTCCGAGGTCCTCAGAGGCTAGCCCTCTCCCCACTCCAATCCCCTCTATATTGGTCCAATTGGGTCACAAGCAGTTGAGGAGAGCAGCAGCCACCCTCCTCTCCGAGAGCCAGTCAGTCTATTACAGGAACCTGCCCGCCATCTGGAGGTAAACACCAGGATCTCAGGATCAGCCAACCCCCAGGGCAGGGAGTTTTCCTGAGCACCAAGGTCAGGTAAAAAAAGAAACAAACAGATAACACCTGGGTCCATCTGATGACAAAAGGTCAGCGCAAGAACATGGTAAAAAAAAACCAAAACAATAGGATGTCTCCAGATCCTAGCAATAATGCTACAGACAACTCTGGACAGCTGAACCCAATTGAAGCAAAGGAAAATGACCTTAATCCTACGCTTATATTAATAATAGAAGGCCTAAGGGAGGAAATCAAATACCTCAGAGAGCAACAACAAAGTACTGCAAAGGAGGTGATAGAAATGAATAAAGCACTTAAAGGAATGGAAGACCTGAAAAGGGAAGTTGAAGCAATGAAGAAAATCC
The DNA here is from genome assembly GCA_907164525.1 of Lophiomys imhausi. Classification (NCBI taxonomy): domain Eukaryota; kingdom Metazoa; phylum Chordata; class Mammalia; order Rodentia; family Muridae; genus Lophiomys; species Lophiomys imhausi. The sequence goes on along the minus strand of CAJQZJ010028753.1, from coordinate 493 downwards.
AATCTGAGACATCCATAGAACTGGAAAACCTTAAGAAAAGAATCGGAACTACAGACACTAGCATAACCAACAGAATACAAGAGATGGAAGAAAGAATTTCAGGCTCAGAGGATAAAATTGAAGAAATGGATACATCTGTCAAAGAAAATGTCAAATCTAAAAAAGTCCTGACACAAAACCTTCAGGAAATCAAGGACACAATGAAAAGACGGAATCTCAGAATAATAGGAATAGAAGAAAGAGAAGAGTCCCACCTCCATGGACCAGAAAATATCTTCAACAAAATCATTGAAGAGAATTTCCCAAATATAAAAAAAGAGATGCCTATAACTGTACAACAAGCTTACAGAACCACAAATAGATTAGACCAGAAAAGAAAATCTTCCCGCCACATAATAATCAAAACACTAAATGTACAGAAGAAAGAAAGAATTTTAAAAGCTGACAGGGAAAAGGGTCAAGTAACATATAATGGCAAACCTATCAGAATCAT